>CAUDMG010002181.1:795000-1010000 GCA_958450375.1 Homarus gammarus | reverse complement strand
TTATCCCTCACGGCTCTCAGTTTCCTCTCCCCTGATGTGATAATGTCTGTGTTCGAGGTAAGACATACTGTACGTGTATATGTCTGTAATGGGGGGAAGAGATCAGAGGTCAGGCAAAAGTATATCTGTATAATAAGGAAGAGGTAAGACATACGTGTTTGTCTGTATAATGAGGAAGAGGTCAGAGGTCAGGTATAAGTATATATAATAAGGAAGAGGTCGGGCATAAATATATCTGTATAATAAGGAAGAGATGAGGTATAAGTGTCTACGAATAAATAACGAGGAGGGTCAAGCTGAAGTTACTGTACATATAATAATAATAATAATAATAATAATAATAATAATAAAATAATATTAAATAAAAAAAAGTGAAAGTCTTAACATATGAACAAAGTTACATATGAACTTTCCTTCTCGTAAACACACTTTAACATTTAGACAAATTTACATATACACAGACTTGCATATAACCAGACGTACATTTGAACAGCCTTACATAAGAGCAAAGGAGCATGTACACAAACTTGCTTATGCTCAGATTTTAATATGTGCATATTTGTATACGCACATACTCAAATGTACATGAGCTCATTTCTTTAAAATCTCATACACACTTACAGGTATAGTTGACATACTCAGACTCGTATTATGAACTGCACACGCATATAGTCACAAAGTCACATACACACAATCGTCATACACAATCATATTCACCGCCACACACAAACACACAGTAATAGAAACTTACACACAAACCAACGCACACACGTACATACATACATACCCTGTACATACAATTTTAATACGAAAACTAATATGTATATGTTTCCGCTTTTCCATCACACACACACACACACACACACACACACACACACACACTCTCTATTTTGTCAGTCAACACGTAAATTTTATAAATCAGTACATGTCAACTGTACAATGTTGCTCGGGATTAAACAAAACAAGTTGTATTTGTAGCATTGTTTACATCCATTTAGAGCGTCACACTTATTGAGTCAAACCAACAGTATTATCCCGGGGAAACACAAAACGATAGCCTGTTATATATATACATTTTTATTTTCAGGAGTTGGTAGGGGGAATGATGTTTGTCTGACCTAGTAATAGTATTTATAGCATAAATGTTGGAAATAGTAATAATAATAATAATAATAATAGTAATAATAGTGATAGTGATAATAACAAGAGTAATAGCAAGAACAATAATAATAATAATAGTGATGATAATAATAATAATAGTGATGATAATAATAATAATAATAATAATAATAATAATAATAATAATAATAATAATGAAAGAAATACTAACGATGATAATTAGGTTATACTTTGGAAACTTTTGTGAAAAAAGACTAACGTGTGACGGTGTGGGATCGTCCATGGCAGGTTCGTGGTCCGTTCGTCCTCTGATGACTTAAGAGAAAAAGATATACTTGTGAGAACGTCCTTGGCAGGTTGGTGGTCCCTTAGTGGTCTGATAAGGGGAATGATTAACATACGAATCTCTTGAGGGTGTAGGGAGGGAGGGAAGGAGGCAGGCAGGAGGGAGGGAAGGAGGCTGGCAGGAGGGAAGAAGGAAGAGCTCAGGCAGGAGAGACGAAAGTAGTGAGAAAAGAAGGTAGGTAGGAGGGAGGGAAGAAGGAATGAAAGGAAGCAGACAGGAGAGAGAGGGAAGGGAGGCAAAGAAGGAGGGTGGTATGGAGGCGGGTAGGAGGGAGATAAAGGAAGATATGAAGGGAGGGAAGGAGGCAGACAGGAGGGAGAAAAAAGGAAGAGATGAAGGGAGACAGGAGGGATAGAAGAAGGAAGGGTAGGAGGCGCGATGGTCCCGGGTGTCTCCTAAGAGAGAGCGTGTTCTAAGCTCATAGGTTTCTGCCGTCAGTCTTCCTTCCACGACCTTGATGAATGTAAACTTTTCTCCGGGAATATTTGGGAAACTCTCTCTCTCTCTCTCTCTCTCTCTCTCTCTCTCTCTCTCTCTCTCTCTCTCTCGTACGGTTTTACGTAGTTTGAAAGAGGAAGAAGAGAAAAAGATGGAGGGAGAGGTGGAGGAGGAGCATTGGGTTGAAAAAGATGTATCGTTTGTGTTTATACGAATGAGTGACATGAGAAAGTAGGAATAGAAAATATGTATGTATATATGGAGGGAGAGGAGGTGGTGGTTAATAAAAGAAAACGGGGTGGAGGAAGAGGAAGAAATGAATGGGGTTAGGAGAAGATCAATTTGAGGAAGGGATATCAGGAGGAGGGAGTAGGCATGGGCTGATAAATATAGGGAGGCGAGGAATTGGTAAAGAGGGGGAGAGGAGAGACAACAGAAGATAAAGGAGAAAGATGGAAGAGAGAGAGAGAGAGAGAGAGGGGTCAAAGGTAAAACGAATTATCGATAAAGGAGAGAATGACTTTGTACATATATTTTTTCCTACAGTAGGTACTCCTCTACCTTGTCTTAAGGCCGTGAGTAAGACAGTGAAGCTCGATCAACTAACCTTCCCGGAACTCCCTCGTAAATAGTTGTAACCATCGCGTCCCATCACATCCACTACCTCCACCATCACCACCCTCCACCATCACTACCCTCCACCATCACTACCCTCCACCATCACTACCCTCCACCATCACCACCCTCCACCATCACCACCCTCCACCATCACCACCCTCCACCATCACTACCCTCCACCATCACTACCCTCCACCATCACCACCCTCCACCATCACCACCCTCCACCATCACCACCCTCCACCATCACTACCCTCCACCATCACTACCCTCCACCATCACCATCTCCACCAGCCACCTCCTCCTCCCTCCTCCTCCCTCCCCCTCCCCCTCTTTCTCCCCCCTCCTCCTCCTCCTCCTCCCCCTCCTCCCTTCCCCCCTCCCCCCTCCTCCCTCCTCTTCCCTCCCCCCCCGTACGAAAATAATCCCAGTTATGTATTGACGTGGATGGTGATACCTGATAAACTTCTCGTCATTTTTCAGCCGCATTTCTTAAGTGTTTTTCTATCATCTGGACTTGGTCTCGGATTATCAATGATTCTTACGTTAATTCCCATTTTAACTTAAGATAAGAAAGTACATAATTATTTCTACAGCAGAGTCAAGGTGTAATTTCGATACTGATTGGGACTGACAGCTTTATGCCGCTGTTTAATTAAGCACGTTAGATGCATTCTCACTTCTGCACTTACTGGGAAAATTGAACCGACACATCCTCGAGAATCTTGGTTTATTTTTTGGTGCCCTGAGGTACCGAGGAGATGATAAGGACGCGCGTTCAGCTGTTATCATATAAAAACAAGTTTGGTCGGGTGTTGGAGGTGAGGTTGAGCTTCCTGGTAGTGGTAATGGTCGTCACTGCCGGCCAGTTTATCTCTCCTCTTGTGGCGTCCTTCTATTCCAGGTTGGGTTTATCTATTTATTTTATTTTATTATGCCCACCTCCTCCGTCATAGTTGGTTTGTGGGATGGCGGGTGTGTGGTGTAATTTACGTTTGTCTGTTCCATCCGCTTGTGCGTGTCATTTCGTTTCTGGTCAGTAAGTTTGAAAAGCTTTGTGGATCAAATTCAAGCTTCGTGTACAGCTTCGTGCTATTGATATATGAACAAAGGTTTTTCAGTGGGCGTGTAAAGACTTCGTCTCCTGGATGGTGGTCGCTGTGTATGTGTCCGGGAGGCGGGGGGGGGGGGGGGTGTGACCGTTTGGGATAATTTGGCTTAGTGTTCACGAGAACTCATTAAAGAGGTATTTATGTACTTTAAACAATCCAAGGGCATTGGTGAATATTTTGAACGTCTCCACCATGTTGACTGCACTCTTCTCGTCCTTCTGGAAAACGTAATAATTATGATGAAAATTGTTTAACTTTGTACGTTCTTCTGGTACAAGTTTTTTTAAGTGAATATTTAAAGCATAGTAGCCTCCAGACCTTTACAAGTAATTAGCAGCTTGTTGTCTCCAGTGCAACTATTCCATCTGAGATATATATATATATATATATATATATATATATATATATATATATATATATATATATATATATATATATATATATATATACATAAATATATATATATATATATATTTTTTTTTTGGGGGGGGGGGGGGGGCTTAACCCACCAGGGCATGGGAGCGAAAATGTAATAATAATAGTAATAAATAAAAATATCATGACAAATTAAAAAAATATTAAATAAAAATATAATAATAATAATAATAATAATAACAATAATAATAAAGGACTATATAAAAAAATACTTGTGAGAAACGATATATTCATGTTGTGTTGTAAAGTAAGACACACAAATGAAACCCTACAATTGTGTGTAAATGAGGCAGAAAGTCAGATCAGCAACATGGAACTTGGTCACAATTTGTGTGATGCCATATGGCAGCAGGGTCTACCATTACTGAGACTTATTCAAATACCTTTAATCCTCTCAAGCAGTAATTATATCCCCGAGTCATCCTCATCCCTGGCCGGTTCTTCAGGTGAACGTGATAACTCTTGGAGGAGTGGGTGGGCTCTTTTGAAACTTAGCATGGACGTTGTTTCTCTCACACACACACACACACACACACACACACACACACCAGCTTGGACAAGTGTGATATTGGACACGATCCGAAACTTTTTTTAAACCATGGGATTGATGGTTCAAAGCTATATTGCGTTTTCGTTTTGACGCGAACGCTATACACGGGTCGTTTATTAGTACATGCTGCTATAGTGTCTAGGTAACACGACCCTAGACGGTGTTGAGTGATATGTTGACTTACAAGATGCAACACAATTAATCTTCTTCACGTGTGTGTGTTTTAGAAGTAGTGTTAACAGCTCAAGCCATGGTAATCATCTACATATAAGCACAAGGATAGGTTCGGGTAGAAGATAGTAAATAAGAGGTGGATGGTAACACTGCATCCACTTTTACGGATTTTAGTGAATAGTAAATTAGACACTAGACCAAGCATCCTCCTCCTCCTCCTCCTCATCATCATCATCATCATCATCATCATCATATTATTATTATTATTATTATTATTATTATTATTATTATTATTATTATTATTATCATCACATCAAGTCAATTTACATCATAATATCATATGTTAAGGTATAGAAGCAGGCTGCCATTCTCTCCCAGCAGTGAGTGACATCCATGACGTGTCCATAATCCGGGTGTGGGGGTGACGCCTGTGTTGAGGTCCGTCAGTAACTCATCACTTGTTTGTGAATTCTGATTGGTATTATTCTAATTAGTAATCATGCATATTCAAACAGGAGGTGATGAAAGAGTGTGTGTGTGTGTGTGTGTGTGTGTGTGTGTGTGTGTGTGTGTTTTGAGGGGGATTGTGACACGTACAGACACACACACATGCATAGAGACACATAAACACATTTGCACTCAGCCAGATAAGAGATAGGTTGAGGTAAGAGGAGATAGATAGGATAAGAATGATAGGAGATAGGTTGAGGTAAGAGGAGATAGATAGGATAAGAATGATAGGAGATAGGTTGAGGTAAGAGGAGATAGGATAAGAATGATAGATAGGAGATAGATTCAGGTAGGAGGAGATAACAAGATAGGAAATAAATGAAGTAAGAGGAGATAAATAGATAGATGAATAGGTAGGAGATAGACCAATGGATAGGAGATAGAACTATATAAAGGAAATAGATGAGGTAAGAGGAGATAGATGAATAGATAGAACGAGACACGCGGGACACCTCCTGTCTCTTCTGTCTCAATCCTTGACAATACGTTTGTCTTTGTTTACTGAGGCCGTGGTGGTGGTGGTGGTAGTGGTAATGGTGGTGGTGATGGTGGTAATGGTGGTGGTGATGGTGGTAATAATGGTGGTGGTAGTAGTGGTAATGGTGGTAATAATGGTGGTGGTAGTAGTGGTAATGGTGGTGGTGATGGTGGTAATAATGGTGGTGGTAGTAGTGGTGATGGTGGTAATAATGGTGGTGGTAGTAGTGGTAATGGTGGTGGTGATGGTGGTAATAATGGTGGTGGTAGTAGTGGTGATGGTGGTAATAATGGTGGTGGTAGTAGTGGTAATGGTGGTGGTGATGGTGGTAATAATGGTGGTGGTAGTAGTGGTAATGGTGGTAATAATGGTTGTGGTAGTAGTGGTAATGGTGGTGGTGATGGTGGTAATAATGGTGGTGGTTGTAGTGGTGATGGTGGTAATAATGGTGGTGGTAGTAGTGGTAATGGTGGTGGTGATGGTGGTAATAATGGTGGTGGTAGTAGTGGTGATGGTGGTGGTGATGGTGGTAATAATGGTGGTGGTAGTAGTGGTGATGGTGGTGGTGATGGTGGTAATAATGGTTGTGGTAGTAGTGGTAATGGTGGTGGTGATGGTGGCAATAATGGTGGTGGTAGTAGTGGTAATGGTGGTGGTGATGGTGGTAATAATGGTGGTGGTGATGGTGGTAATAATGGTTGTGGTAGTAGTGATGATGGTGGTGGTGATGGTGGTAATAATGGTGGTGGTAGTAGTGGTGATGGTGGTGGTGATGGTGGTAATGGTGGTGGTAGTAGTGGTGATGGTGGTGGTGATGGTGGTAATGGTGGTGGTAGTAGTGGTGATGGTGGTGGTGATGGTGGTAATAATGGTGGTGGTAGTAGTGGTAATGGTGGTGGTGATGGTGGTAATAATGGTGGTGGTAGTAGTGGTGATGGTGGTGGTGATGGTGGTAGCATTGACTCACTAAACCTCTTCATTACTAACTCTTCCTCCTGGTTACTTGCTCTCCCTCCTCCTAACCCACCCTTCCTTCTCCTGACCTACTCTTCCTTCTAACCTACTCTTCCTTTTACTCTTCCTTCTCCTAACCTACTGTTCCTCCTCCTAAGTTACTCTCCTTACTCCTAACCTGCTCTCCCTCCTGCCTTACTCTTCACTTCTCGTAATCTGCTCTCTCTCCTCCTAACTTACTCTCCCTCCTCCTAACCTACTCTTCCCCTCATGACCACTTACTCTGCCTTGTCATGACCTAATCTTACAGAATTAATTAGTAATAACTGTCTCCTGGCGATCAGACGAACACGGTGTCTGTCACTTGATATATAGGGTAGACGGGCGCTTGAGTGGCTGTCTCATCAAGCTTTAGTTTTCTGTTGATCACGGGCGAGGGAGAAGGAGGGGTGGAGGGAGGTAGGAGGGGGTGGGGTGGAGGAGGGGGTGGGGTGGAGGAGGGTAGGAGGGGGTGGGGTGGAGGAGGGTAGGAGGGGGTGGGGTGGAGGAGGGGGTGGGGTGGAAGGGAGAATGACGGATGGGATGAAGAGGGGAAGAAATAGGGGTGCGGAAGCGGTTAAGAGGCGAAGAAGAAGGAGATTAGGTAGAGGAGAAGGAGAGGGTATGATGGGGGAAGAGGAAGGGAAGGAGGGATACAGTGGAGCTGAAGAAAAGGTGGAAGATAGTATGTACAAGGAGTGAGGGAGGAAGAATATTGGATGTAGATGATGGAGAAGAAGAATGAGAGAGAGAGAGAGAGGGGAGGGGTGGTAGGAAGAAGGAAGCAAGGAAATGGGGAGGAAGAAGAAGGAATTGGAAATACAAGTAGATGGAGCAAAGGAAGAAGTCCACACAGCACGAGACCGTCTTTCCCCTATCCATCATTCACCAGGTTTTACCATCATCAATCACTCGTCACTAGGACCCGTAAACTGACGGTGATTGTACTAACGAGCTCTTAATTAATGAGGTTCCCCCGTCAGGCGCCAGCTCCCCCTCCCTCCCCCCTCCACACCTCACAACACGACCCCTTGTAGCGCCAAACACTCCGGCCTGGCACTCCGCCCCGGCACCCCGCCCCCACCGCCTTGTACGAATCAAATTTACATGTTTGTGTGTTTGAATCTTTCTAATATGTTGTCTTTTCTTGTTATTTATTACATGTGGGTACTCGTTTAACTCGTCTCTAGAAATATTTGTCGGTTTATGGGATTGAATCTGCATGTTTATAGGTGTGGATTATATATACTTTATTAGAAATTTATTGATCCTCTTTTGTTTTGGGGTTTGTATAGACGTTTATATAATTTGTTGGTGTCAGCTGTATAGGGAGTTCTTGCCATGATTTCTTCTTGTATAGGATCAGATACTATAACCCAACAGAACCTGTCCCCCTCCACCCTCGTCTTACCTTACACGATTGAATCTCCATGTTTGTGGGATTGGATTCTCTGTTCGATTGTTTTGGTGTTCTCAATTGTCTTTATTTTATTTTTTTCGATGTTTGTACGTATGGATGAGTTTTTATATAGTTAGTGAAAATATTTGTTGCCCTCACACAACCTGATTCGACTGACTGTACCTGTCTCTAGGCGTGAATCCCTTCGTGTGTGTGTGTGTCGGGATGATATTTTTTGGCTCACGATTGAATCTTCATGTTTAGTGAGCTTGGATTCTCAATGTTGACTGTTTAAAGGTCTTTAGTCTATGGTTCATGCAGTGTGGATGCATATTTATATCTCTTATAAAAGTTTTGAGACGTGACAGCTCGTGTTGGCTCGCCCTCTTATACCCGCCCCGCCCCGCTCCGCCCCGCCCCGTCCCACCACGCCATACACCAATATGTAGTACACATGTCTGGTGGTTTAGAATTTATAAAAGTATTTGTTGTCTTACACGATTGAATCTGCTTGTATATGAGTTCGGATTCTTTTTACCAGCTGCAGGCGTTCCTCAGGGTAGAGTATTTATATCCTATTGTTTATAGAATGTATTTGACGCTGGTTCTTAATGGACATATTTATTTATTTATTTTTGGTGTAGCCGTTGGTCTTACTCGCATGATGATTTATTTGTTAATATAATTACCCGATAATCATTTGATATGGTAATTTCTTTACTTATATTTAATAGTAAGAATGTAGTTTTTTATGTTTGTCGTATACAGTATCCAGCCACTTTTAGTAAACAATGGAGCATCGACTTTATTTTTTGTTATTAATTTTTTTTATTCGTCGTTGTCTACAGTAACCAGCCAGCGTTAGAAAACAATTGAGCATTAACTTTTTTCTGTCGTATACAGTACCCAACCACTTTTCGAAAACAATGAAGCATCAACTTATAGTGTTGAGGTATCTGGGAGAGGATCAGAGGCTGCAGCTGACTAGAGGAAGTCAAGGTTCTGTTCCACTCCAGAGTTATGACCCAAAAGTTCATCATTTTGCGGGTGATTCACATTAATTTCGGGGTAACTCGTTGAGAGCGGGCCAATAATTTGGGAGTTACTCGTTGAAAGCTGGCCAATAATTTACCTGGTTATTGAGGGTGGTGTGCGTTTTATGAGACGTGTATAACGATCAGGTGAAGGGTGCCGCCACGACCCAGCTGATGACATGCACCTGTGTCTGGCTGGTGGAGGAGAGGGAGACCAGGTGTGTGAGGGAGGTTAGATGGATGTGTGTAAGGTTAAGGGAATTAATGTGGGTGGGATTATGGGTGTGAGTACATTTGTGTTTTAGTAAGAATAAGTATAACGAAATTGTGAATGGTGACGTTCAATATTGTATTGTTTTGTTTTACACACACACACACACTCACACACACACACACACACACACACACACACACACACACACACCACCCCTTCCGTCTTACGAGATTTGCATTAATGGAGCCATCTCTTGTTATTACCTTGAGTGGCAGTTGTGGTTGGTGGATCCTTCAGGTATTATTACTCGTAAGTGCCTGTAATTGGTGGATCTTCCAGGTGAAATTACCATGAGTGCCTGCAATTGGTGGCTCCCACGGGTATTATTATTCGTAAGTGCCTGTGATTGGTGGATCTTACAGGTGCAATTACCATGAGTGCTTCTGATTGGTGGATCCCTCAGGTGCATCCAGGATCGCATTCATCTACCTTGTTTACTCCTGGTCATTCAGAGAAGAGAAGGGGGAAGTTCGAGGAAGGCGTATGAGGAAAAGGGGAGGGGAAGAGAAATAGCATGGGGAAGGGGAAAAGGTAAAAGGAGGCGGGAGATAAAAGAAGAGAATGGAAAGGGGAGGGAGAAAGAAGGAAGGGGGTAAAGAGAGAAGGAAGGAGAAAGAAAGGTTAAAGGTAAGGAAAGGGAGGGGAAGGAAAATGGGAGGAGATGGGTGTAATATGGATGGTGTAGAGTGGAGAGTTAAAAAAATATGAGGGAGGAATTGAAGGAAGGAGAAAGAGGAGGTAAGAATAACACAGAGAAGGGCAGTAATGAAATAAAACGAGAATGGAATACGTAGAAGGGATGGGATAAAGTAGAGGGAGAGAGAGAGAGGTAGTAATACTGTACTGTTCGTTGTTGTAGTATATAAACGATGTAGTAGATGACTCAATAGAATTATAAGAATCATGGAAATGCCAATAAAAAATATAATAGAATAAATAAAGATGGTAATAATAATAATAATACTAGTAAACATAATGATAATGATTCAGAAAATAATGATAACACTAATAATAAAAATGATAACAGTAATTACCAATAACAATAATGTCATTTGATTGTAAACACGTAACCCCCCCTCACACCCCCCCAAACCCCCCCCAACCACACCTCCCCCCCAAAAAAATAAGATCATTCCCAACTGTTATGTCAAAGAGTAAAAATAATGCGCTGCTGCCAGATTGTGTCATTGGTGTGGAGTGGCGGGAAGAGTGTGTGTAGTGGAAAAGTTTGGTGGTAATTAGCTTGGCTCACACAATACTGCCGGGTGTGTCAGGCCTGGCCAAGTGCTGCTGCTGATGTTGAGGTCACAGAGAGAGAGAGAGAGAGGAAATTAGGAAGAGAGGTAGGGTGTGGGAAGCAGAGAGAGAAAGAGAGGAATGAAGAGTAAGGGAGGGGGAAGGCAGGAGAAGAGAGAGAGAGAGAGAAAGAGGAAGAAAGATTAAGAGAGGGAGGGAGAAAGCAGGGAGAGAGAGAGAGAGGAATGAAGAGCAAGAGAGAGGGGGTGAGGAAGAAAGCAGGGAAGGAGAGAGAACTGAATGTCTGGGAGTGCTTGACGTCTGGCCAAGTAGTGGTGCTGTGGTCAGAGAGAGAGGCAGGGAGAGAGAGATAGAATGAGTGATTGGGTGCTTGGGGGGGGGGGTGGGAATAAGTGCTGGAATGAGGGAGAGAGAGATGCAGGAAGAAGAAAGGCTTGGCTGTGTACTGCTCCTTGTACCTGGGCAAGAGGGAGAGAAAGAGAGAGAGAGGGGAAAGTAAAAGAGAAAAAAAAAGAGCGAGGGATGGAGGTAGTGAGTGGGTGGGTAAAGTCTATAACCAAATACTGCTGGCAATATTGGGGTGAGAGGAAGAGAGGTAGGAAGATGAAGGAGACAGCCAAACAGAGGGAGGAGAGGAGAAAAGGGAGAGAGAGAGAGGTAGGAAAATGAACAGAGGAAGGGAGGAGAGAGGTAGGAAGATGAACAGAGGGAAGGGAAAGAGAGATAGAGAACATAAGAAAGGAGGAAATTGCAGCGGTAGGAATATGGAAAGAGGGGGGGGGGGGAGAAAAAGGTAAGAAGAGGGAGGAGGAATAGGGAGAGAGAATTATAAAGGGTGAACAGGAGTGTTTTTTTTTGTGTGTACTAATGCTTAATGTCCTGCTGATGCTACACACTTCATAGAGAGTCACTTGTGTTGAATCAGATGTGTATTAAAGCAAAGGCACTCATTAACTCTTCAGTACATTCATTCACCAATACTCAACCAAACCTGACTTTTATCTCTACACATAATTCATTCTAACGTTATCTAACTTATTCATCGTTCAGTCTAACTTAATTTTAGTATTTTAACTGAATCTGACTTATTTGGACATACACCCAGCCATATTTAAGTTAATTGTAATACAACCTAACCTAATCTGCCTTTACAGAACATATCTATAACCCTACTTAACCTCTTGCTAACTCAACTCGACCTAACCTAACTCACCCTAAATTAAATACACCCAACCGAGCCTAATTTAACTTAATGTTCGTGATTCAATATTGTCTAACCTACCTAATATATAGTACGGATAGTCGAACCTAACCAAACAGATTAAACTAACTTAACCTAACCTAACCTAAGTTATTGGGGATTATATAACTTAATTCATCGTCAAAGTATATTCAACCTAACTCGCCTTAGCAGAACCTAACTCTCGCACACACACACACACACACACACACACACACACACACGGTTACAGTGATCTTGGTAATAAATGTATCGTCGCGGGGTTGGTGCACGGAACACACAATATAGGCTTCCGAGACCTGACGTTTCTTAAATGATTTGTACACAAGACGTCGAAGGTCTTTAGCGTACAATACTTCCCCTGGGCCCGTAATGTACTCTTTGATCCTGTAATGTACATTTTCTGCCTCCCCTTCCTTGTAGTGTACACAGACTACTTACCCCCCCCCCCCCCCTCCATAGTGTACACAGGATTCTCCCTACATTGTGTACACAGGATTCTACCTCTATAGTGTACACAGCTCCCACACGCACTAGTAGCAGCCAGGGAGGTGAGGTATGCGTTATATCCATCACTGGTGCTGATCATAGGCATTACCTTTAGGCTATGGCACCTGGTTCAGCGGCGGCTACACCACCCACCACTTGCTCATGTGTCACCCCCGTGAATATGCATAATAAATCCCTGTTAGACACCCCTAAACCTTCCCTCCCGTGTTGTAATTTGGACTGGCGGTCACCTCACCTCCCTCCTGGTATTATTAGCCGGATGGATTATGGTGCACGCTGAGGCCAGACCGAGTCGCTCGCAGAATTATTACTACAGGGAATTATTCTGGGTTTGAGACTGTTTAGACTGATTGATCACGCTATCTGCCTTAGAATATTATTGTTTCTATTGAAGGTTTAAAGTCGTCCCAAGGCTCGTGTAGAATTATTGGTATGTTGGATTATAATGGAGACAGATTATAGAAGAATTATTTGATTGGAACCTTTCGGACACAGCTTGTAGAGTTGTGGTGTGATAGTATTATAGCTCTCGTAGTGGCCAAGCCTAACTTACTATAGGAGTTATAAGAGTGAATTATATTATACGTAGTGGAGAACGACTATAGGAATTATAAGAGTGAATTACATTACATAATTATTCATGATTGGCTTAATCTTAACACACACACACACACACACACACACACACACACCACTATAAAGATCAAGAAAATTATTCCTGATATCGTTTTGACAAGAAGAGTGTTTATGAAAAATGCCTCAAGGAAACGAGTGTGTGTGTGTGTGTGTGTGAGGACCATCCAACTCTGTCATGTATATTTTCACGCTGTTGACTGTCCTGGGGAAAGGCGGCCTTCCTCACTTATGTTCTTGTAACTAGTGCTGTCTGTTACTTTATACATGTATGTTAATATATATGTGTGTGTGTCCTGTCTGTCTGAGTTTGTGTCTATGCCTGCTTTTATGTGCGGGACGTAGCTAGATGTGTGTGTCAATGTTGATGTTATAAATAAAAACATATGTATAATTATTTTAAACTGTGTAAACAACGTGACTCTTGGACCAGTAGGTGAGAAGTGTCAAAGCTTTAACCTAATTAAGAGTGAGTGTGAGCAAGGGAGGGAGGAGGAGGCAGAGGGGAAGGAAAGGGGGGGGGTGGGGGAAAGAAGACGCGGAGAGAAAAGAAAAAGGACTTGGAGACGGAGGACGAGGAAGAACAAGAAGAGAAGGAAGACGATAGAGGGAGAATTAAATGAAAAGGAGGTGGTAGAAGAGAAGTAGAATGAGGAGGAAGATAAGTAATCAGAAAGGGAAAAGGTAGAAGTTGAATCGGAGAAAAGGAGGGGAAGAGAAAGGAGAGAAGTAGATAAGAAGGTGGATGAAGAAGAGAAATGATCAGAACGGGAGAAGGTAAAGTTCGAATCAGAAAAAGGAGGGGGAGGAAAATGAGAGAAGTAGAATAAGGAGGAGTGAGAAGGGAGAAGATAAAGGTGGAATCAGAGAAAAGGAGGGAGAGGAGAAAAGTAGAATAAGTAGGAAGAAGAGAAGTAATCAGAGAGGGAGAAGGTAGAGGTGGCATCAGAGGAGGAGGAAGGAGAAGGGCACTAATGTCAGGTCATAACGTCTTCATCACCGCCGACGTCCGTGTTTGAGCCGCCAGCCAACTTAATCAACATTGGGCTCTGGGCAGTGGCAGCGATAGATGGGTGTGTGTGTGTGTGTGTGTCGGTGCTTGTGTCTATAGATGTATAATTACGCGTGTGTTTGTGTGTGCGTCTGTGTGTCTGCGCCTGTACATATATTGATGCATAATTACGACTGTGTTTGCTTGCCTAAGTGTTCCCTGCGTTTGTATATATGTAATTACAGGTATGTGTGTGTAGAGGTGTAATTACAATCGTGTTTTCTCGTGTAATTAACTCTTTTGCTGTACATTTGTGTGTGTGTGTGTGGGGAGGGGGGGGTACACCTCTAGTAGGGAAGACTCACTGCCTGGATCATATAGAGAAACAAAAATTACAACTCGTGACTAAAATTGAAACATGATTATAAGTTCTGTCTCGAGTGATTATAGGTCATGCATTCCTAACTGTTGCAAAGAGTAAGACAATAATGGCTTGGATGTGTTTTGTGATTTTAATTGGTAGTTGCTGCGTTGTGGTGCGTGTGGTTGTTTTTAATGGCTGTTACTTAGTTTTGGTTGTTAATATGTTACATGATTGTGGTTGGTTATAATTGTTGTTGCGTGTTGCTGCATTGTGATTGTTGTTGTTTCTAGCTGTAGCATTGCAGTTGTTTTAGTTGTGAGTGCGGGTGGCCACTTTAGCCCGCCCGGGAGATAACCAACGTGATAAGAGACGTAAATTAGCCCGCTGGTGGTGTGCTGGACGGCGGGCGTGGAGTTCTCTTCCTCCACCGTGTTATTATTAAGGGGTCATAGTCAGCAGGTTCACAGGTGTCACCATGTTGTTTTGGGCTACTTTCATGTGTGTTTGTGCCTCTGCGTGTGTGTGTGTGCCTGTGTGTGTGTGTGTGTGTGTGCCTGTGCGTGCGTGCGTGTGTGCGTGATGGAAAAATCTAAAAGTGCTCTTGTCTATTCCGTCCTATTAGCCCCTTCTCCTTTCTTCCCTCCCTCATTACACCCTCTCCGTATCCGCCATTACCCCCTCCCCTATCTGCGATTACCCCCTCCCCTATCCGCGATTACACCCTCCCCCTATCCACCATTACACCTTTCCCCTACCCGCCATTACCCCCTCCCCTATCCACCATTACCCCCTCCCCTACCCGCCATTACCCCCTACCCTACCCGCCATTACCCCCTACCCTACCCGCCATTACCCCCCCCCCCTACCCGTCATTACCCCCTACCCTACCCGCCATTACCCCGTTAACTTTCCCCCAATCATTTATTCTTTTCTTGCAGTGCTGTCTCTTCCAGTCGTCTAGCTGGCAGGTTATCTTACCTAATTAACAAGTTTAATTATTCATAACACCTGAGGGTCAGTACCTGTTCCATACCCCGGCCCGCCCAACACCTGACCAACACCCGTCTATTATAGCCTTTATTTCATACCGCCAGACGGGTGGGAATACCTTAACTCCGCCTTCCAGATCCTTATCCTGCACCTGTGGGATGAAAATGTTGGAGGCTGAGATTTTTCACGTATTAATTATGAGTTATCTTTTATCTCCGGGTAAATTCGGTTAAGTGATGTATTACCTGGTGGTGGGGAGGTGTGGTCCTACTGTAGTTAGAGAGGGAGGGGGGGGGGGTGTGGTCCTAAGAGAGGGAGGAGTGGGATGTGTGGTCCTGATGAGGATAGAGTGGGGAATGGTAGTAGTTCCTATAAACATAGTTAATCCTTGCAGAGTAGTTATTTATATGTGTTATATAGACGTGTAAGACCACCAGCATTGTTTTGATATATTAATGAAATGTTTCTTTTGTCTTCCCCAGGTGAGTGTTGGTTGGTGCTGGAGGTGACGCGTCCTAGCCTGTGAGTATGTTTATAAATGTTGACTCTAGTTTGTTTACATTGTTGTGTTTTTATTATGTGTTTTTGTTTAAGTTTGTGTGTGGAGGTGGGTGGGTGGGTGTGGGTGTATGGGTGGGTGTGGGTGTATGGGTGGGTGGGTGGGTGTATAGTATATTTTAAGTGATATTCATGGAGGTTTATATGAAGGGAAGCTCGGAGAGGAATAAGTGTTGAGGGATCATGACAATTTTGCCACTGTCTTCAGGGGGAAAATTTTTCTCAAGGTAACAAAGTCACTTTTTTCCTCTTTCATGGGGGAACAAATATGGAGAGAACATGTAAGAACGAATATAGAAGGAATATTGGTCATAATTCCCTCCTTTCCGCCTCATCTCATGTAGGAACAAATATGGAGGGAACATTTAGTAGTAATTCCCTCCTCATCATATAGTAACGAATATGGACGGGAACTCTGTAATTATGCCACGATCTCATTATTCCTCATTGCTTCGTCGACTGGGGAATGAATGGCGCGGCTCCAACACTATAATGATCCCCAGCGGCCGTAAGAACGATACAGGGGAACAAGGTAACAATAGCAAAGCGATGACACGGTGCTTGAATTACACTCCTTGTTTAGCTGTGTTCATGGGTAGATAGTCAATATTGGTAAGCGATGCGGCGTTGTAGTGTATACGAGTGGTATTATGCTAACACAATTCACAGGAGTGGCTCGCCTCGGGTTTTAATTGTCTGAGTTGAGTTGTTTGGTTCTGGTCCACCCTGGTATTGAGTTGGGATGTTTTTTTTTTTGTTTTTTTATTATTATTGTTTTTTGTTTTGTTTTTTTGCATTGTTTGTGTGTGGTTTATTATTCATATTTTTCTTCCTTTTTTGTGTATTTCTATTTATTTTTTATTTTATTTTTTTATCCCCTTTTCGTGTTTTTCTTTTATTCTTCTCTTTCCCGTTTGTATTAGTCTGTACATCCGTCCGTCGGTTCATTTGCACATCCATACTCCCGTCCCATTCATGACTGTCAGGGAGACGCAACATAGAGGGTGATGGATTGTTGCAGGTTCAGGGGGATGCAACATGGAGGGTGATGGAGTGTTGCTTGATCAGGGGGTTGCAGCATAGAGGGTGATAGTGCTGTAGGATCAGGGGGATGCAATATGGAGGGTGATGGATTGTTGCATGATCAGGGGCAAGCAACTTGGAGGGTGATGGAGAGTTGCAGGATCAGAGGGAAGCAACTTGGAGGGTTATGGTGTGTTGCAAAATCAGGTTGATGCAACATGGAGGGTGATAGTGTTGCAGGATCAGGGGGATGCAACATCGGGGTGATGGAGTGTTGCAGGATCAGGGGGAAGCAACTTGAAGGGTCATGGTGTGTTGCAAGATCAGAGGGATGCAACATGGAGGGTCACGGTGTATTGCAAGATCAGAGGGATGCAACATGGAGGGTCACGGTGTATTGCAAGATCAGAGGGATGCAACATGGAGGGTCACGGTGTGTTGCAAGATCAGGGGGAAGCAACATGGAGGGTCACGGTGTATTGCAAGATCAGGGGGAAGCAACATGGAGGGTCACGGTGTGTTGCAAGATCAGGGGAGGTCATCACACCCACCGCCTCATTAGCATGAACTGATAAGAAAAATTATGCACTAGATTCGTTCCTCCTCCTCCTCCTCCTCCTCCTTCTTCTTCTTTTCCTCCTAACTACTCTTTGTGTTCATCTTTTGATTCTTCCTTCTCCTCATCCTCCTCTTAGATTTTTTTCTTATTCTTTCTTCTTTCTAATTGTCTCCTGATCTTCTTTCTTCTGAATTCTCCTTTCATCATATTCCTTCTCTTTCTTCTTACTCTTCCTCACTTCTTTCTTCTATAAACAAATTTTTCGAATGGTCTGAAAAATGGCAGATGAAATTCAACATTGACAAATGTAAAGTACTCAGTAAGGAATGTAAACAGGGAACCAGATAAGCCATATGAACCAACGATGCCTAGTAGAAATCCGACTGCGAGAAGAGATTTAGGAGTAATGATAATAGGAACCTAAGCCAAGTAACAATGGGTTTTACTGGCTCGTACAATGCTAATAAAGTACTTGGGTCATACAAAGGAGTGTTAGTTACAAGACTAGTCGGGGTCATCCTAAACTGTATCTTGCTCTTGTGAGACCCACACCTGATTACGCGTCCAGTTCTGGTCACAACCGTATTATAGCAGAATGATATAGATCGGGCTTGGACAAGAATCCAGAGGGGTAATGACAGACTAATCCCGGGTATCAGGAACTTGAGTATAGGACTAGTTTTAAGCATCCTTAATTTGCACTCCCTTGAGAGACGGGTAGATCGAGGGCGACCTGTGATAGAGGTGTATAAATGGAAGGCAGGGCTAAACCAAGGGGACATTACAAAGTACTTCCAATTATCCACCAGGAGCGAACTCGTAACAATGGTTTTAATTTGGACAAATTTAGAATTTAGGCGTGAAATAGGTAACCAACTGTTTGGAAACAGAGTAGTGGATGATGGAACAAGTTACCAATATCATCATTAACTCGAATACGCTAAATGCTTTCAAACATAGGTTGGATGCTCGTATGAGCAATAGTGGTTGGGTGTAACGGGACTGCCCGTATGGGCCATAGGCCCGCTGCAGTTTCCTCCATTCTTATGTTCTTATGTTCTTTACGTCCTCCTCTTCCACCTCCCCCTCCTCCTCCTCCTCTCCCCCTCCTCCTCCACCTCTCCCCCTCTTCCTCCACCTCTCCCCCTCCTCCTCCACATTCTTCTCTTCCTTCCATTGACATCTGTTACTCTTCTCCCCTTTGTCTGACATTCTCCTCCTCCTCCTCCTCTTCTTCTCCTCCATTGTCTGCTGTTATTCCAGTTTTCGATACTGTGTTGAGTTGTGGTGAAGTTGGTATGTCGGGGGAGGGTAGGGGGTAATGGGGGAAGGGAAGGGTAGGGGGCTATCAGGGAGTGGAGGAAGTGAGTGTAAATGTGTACTCCCTCATCGTTACCCCTTGGTTCTTTTTCCCCTGTGCTGCACCCCCCCCCTTGTAACCACCTCTCTGTGTTACACCCCATGTGTTGTGCCTCCTGTGTTGCACCCCTTGTTACTACCCCCCTTGCACGTTCATATGAATAATGAAGTGAATAATTGACGTTAATATAAATAAAGAAATGAATAATAGCCGTTGAAATGAAAACGATAACTAATTGTCTTGATGTGAAAATTAAGTAAATAATGGTCATTAGAATTCATAATAAACTGAATAACCACCGTTGAAATGAATAATACCAACAATGCATTAGTGTAATAGCGTGATGTTATTAATAATTAGTATTAATAATATAAACATTGGTTATGCTAAATCAGATTAATGTTATTACTATAAATTCCTATATTAAGGAATGCATGTGAAAGTATGTCAGCTTTACATAGATTATATTAATATGAACTCAGTGAGACCTCCCTTTAACGGACAATATGGGTGAGGGTAGTCCGTTACATCGAGGTCCGTTAAATGTCAAACCTCTATTTAATGTTTTATGTCCGTTGGATGGAGGTTTTACTGCATATTTATTTATTTATTTATTTTATTAAAGTAAATATTCGATAAGAGGTGATTTATGTTCGTAGAATAAATTACAGTATATAATTGGAGAAGAATGAATGAAATAGAGTATTTAAAAGTTAAATTTGTGGTGGAAATATTGTTGTTTTTTTAGATTTTGTTTGGAAATAATCTGTATTTTTTTAGTTCGTGTTGGTGGAAATAATCTGTATTTTAGTTGTTTTTGATGGTGGAAATGACCTCTATTTTTAAGTTTTTGTTGGTGGAAATAATCTGTATTTTTGTTTTAAATCTGATCTTCCAGTTTCTGTCAGATTTATACAATGGACAATTAATATCTGTGTATAAATTGTTAAGAAACAAATAATCTAGAATAAAGATGGAATAAATAAAAGGAAATGAAAAAACAGGAGAAGTAAATAATGAAGAATAAAGGAGGAATACGTGGAGTCAGATGCAGAAACAATATGAATGAATAACGAATAAAAGAGGAATAAATGATATAAAGTGAAGAAAAATTAATGAGAATCATGTAGGATAAAGCTAAAATAAGTAGAATGAAATAAAGAAACATGAATAATGTAAAGCGATATATACAGGAAATATTAATAGTGGACAATATAGAATAAATAAATAATGTGAATTGAAAAGAAAAGTAGTAAATATGAATAATGTACAATAAATGAGGAATAACAGTGAAAATGAATTTACGTATAAGATATAAAGAAAAAAGAAAAATAATTTGGAGAAAATACATAGAAAGAAATATGTGAATAAATCGAGGAATAGGCGACACCGGTGACTAATATGAATTGAAACGTGAAAATACATAGTAAAAAGGAACTAAAACAAAACAAAACAGAAAGACAATCAAATAGACGAGATAAAAATATAGTAAATTACAAGAAAAATAAGAATTGGGAAGATAATTGTCAATTTAACGAGTTGGATAAAATAAGGACTCGACGAAAATTTTAATGACATGAATGAAAATGGGAAACGTAAATTGAGATAGAATGAATGAAAATGGGAAATAATAAAGAGCAGGAGATGGTGATAAAAGTAGGAAATGAGAAGAAATACAAGGTTAGTAAAAACAATATTTCTAGCTGATGGAGAGAGTCGCCAGGGTCACACTAGACGAGACGGCACCTGCACTGTGGTGGTGGTGATAGTACGGTAGTTGTAGTGTTAATGGTGCTTTTGGTAGGATTATTTGTTATGGTAGTGATGATAATTTTGATAGTGGTGGTAATAGCAGTACAGTACTGTAGTAAATAGGCTAGTAATAGTAGTTGCAGTAAACGGGCTAGTAATGGTACTGTGGTAGTATGTTTTTTAGTAGTAGTAGAAGCACCAGTATGGAAGTAATATGTTTATTAGTAAAAGCAGCAGCAGTAGTAGAGGTATGTTTTTACTAGTAGTAGCAGAAGTAGTACTGATGGCGATGGTGGTTGCAAGAATGGTAGTAGTAGTGGTAGTGGTGGTTAAGAGCAAGACTCACTCGAGCCGAAGATCTGAACTGCAATTTGAATATTTTTTTCTCCCCTTTTTTTGTGTGTTAAATCGTGCCACATATCATTACCGGGCAAGGCTTCGCTCCGCTGGCCTCGCGATTTATGGGCAAGCTTTGAAGGGCACTAGTGTGCGGGGGAGGGAGGGGGGATTGGGATGTGGAGTGGGGTAGGAGGTGTATTGGGATGTGGGGTGGGAAAGGGGTTGCATTGGGATGTGGAGCTGGGAAGAGGTGTATTAGGATGTGTAAATCTCTCTCTCTCTCTCTCTCTCTCTCTCTCTCTCTCTCTCTCTCTCTCTCTCTCTCTCTCTCTCTCTCTCTCTCTCTCTCTCTCTCTGTGGGTCGATCGCTATTTTATCAGGATATGTGAAGGATGGTGTGTCCCAGTTGGTTCTGTGACCTTTGTAGTGAAGACGTAGCCGGTTTGGGTCTTCTGACACGTGACATACTTTCTTTTATTATTATTATTAGTATTATAATTGTTGTTATCGCTGCTGCTTCTACTGCTACTACTACTACTATCGCTATTATTATTATTATTATGTCTACTACTATTATTATTATTATTATTATTATCATTATATTTTGAATCATCATTGTTTCACATCTGGTGTGTTTAACTGGAAGGGTTGTACTGTACAGTACAATACACACATGCGTGAGGGAGGGAGAGCTGTACGTTTAATAATTAGTAGAGTACACACAATCTCTTTACACGAGCGTACGTACATGTTTATTGCATTGTATTACGTGTATGTTATTCTAATTTGCATACATGACGTACCCAAGACCTCCTCCTCCTCCTCCTCCTCCTCCTCCCCGGGAAGCCTTTGAAGCGTGTCGACTCTATTCAAAATTCCTCGGGAGGAGGAGGAAGGATCAGGGAGGACAATGATGGTGGGGGTGATGGTGGTGGAGGAGGGTATTGAAGAACGTTTCTAATTAGTCTTATCTTTGATGCCGTCAGCTGTGAGTGATGTTCAAGGTCATGGTTCACCGAGACAGTATTGTTTTTCTGAGAATATAACCTGATGTCTTGACGGAATTCTGAAGCGTGTCGGGACAGTGTCAAAGCGTGTGGATTACGTCATGGGGGGGGGGGTATGTGCTGTATGGTTGTGTGTTTTTGTGTTATCTCTTATCTTTCATGGTGTCTTCCTATTCCTCTTCCTCCTCTTGCTAATTTCCTCCTCCTATTCCTTGTTTGACACTCCCTCTGTTTTCCTCCTCTTCCTCTTCTGCTTCCTCCCCCCCCCCCCCCCACCACCACCACTATCCAAAGGTCTTTCAGCTTTAAAGGAAACTTACCATTAAGAAAATAAAGTTAAAATCTTAAGGTACTTTTGTCTCGGCACTTTTAACTCTTTCTATTTATTCCCTTCAATTTCAATTCCTTTTTATCTTTCATTATTGTCTATTTCTCCATGCTAGTTCCCCTTTTCGTAATAGATGTTATTTATTTTTTCTCGATTTTAATGT
This sequence comes from Homarus gammarus, assembly GCA_958450375.1. Lineage (NCBI taxonomy): Eukaryota > Metazoa > Arthropoda > Malacostraca > Decapoda > Nephropidae > Homarus > Homarus gammarus. The sequence continues at coordinate 987,446 of CAUDMG010002181.1, read as the reverse complement.
TGACGAATTGCTTATCGTTGCGTTAGTCAGCTCAATACTTGGCCTTCCTTCCTGATTGACTGACCGATATTGTTTTTATGATTGAGGGAGTATTTATTTATTTATTTATTATTATTATTATTATTATTATTATATATTTTTTCTAAATGCGTCTCGTTATTTATGCTTCCAGACTTTACCTTTATCACCTCGCTAACGCAACTCTTTCGCCTTTCTTCGTTATTCTTGTTTTAATAATTGTGTTTATTAAAGAGCTCAGTTTTTTCTATATGCTTTTACCTTTGTGTTTTACCCCATTTCCCTTTTTGTGTATTTTTTTTTTTACGATTTTGTTAATTATTGTTATACTTTTTATGAATGAATCCCATATTTTTTTTTATTTTTTTTTAATATTTTTGTGATTTTTTTATTTGTGTTTTTAATATTTTTTATTGATTATTTTATTTTTATGTATTTATTGTTTTAATATAATGTTCTTTTATGGAATTTCAATTTTCATTTGTTTTCTGTGTTTAGATATTGCATCCTCTTTTATTTGTCTGTTATTTCCATTTTCTTGTTTTGTGATTAAGATATTTTACTGAATGGGTTAGTTTAGTGTAATAATGGGTCCTGAATGGGTTAGTTTAGTGTAATAATGGGTCCTGAATGGGTTAGTTTAGTGTAATAATGGGTCCTGAATGGGTTAGTTTAGTGTAATAATGGGTCCTGAATGGGTTAGTTTAGTGTAATAATGGGTCCTGAATGGGTTAGTTTAGTGTAATAATGGGTCCTGAATGGGTTAGTTTAGTGTAATAATGGGTCCTGAATGGGTTGAGTCATTATATATACTTGGGGGTTTTCTTCTGGTTAAATTTTCCTTTACACATACACACACACTGTACACACACAAATACGTACATACATACATAAGCTAAGGTGCTCCATTGTTTCCCTATTCCCTGTGTGATTTTATCAAGATTTATCTTATCCACGTTTTCATTGTGGATCTACATGAAATACATACATAAACACACACAGATACAAATACACACGCGGACACACACACATACATACACACAAGTACAATCATATACACACACACACACACACACACACACACATACACACAAGTACAATCATACACACACACACACATACAAGCATTTATATTTGTGTATTTTTAAATGGTGTATGATTCAGTTTATAGACAAAAGGTAAGTTAACAAATACAGGGCAGGAGTGTTGTGACAGGCACTAGTACTGGCGCGTGTAGCTGCCACCGCTTTTACCTAAACTGGTTTGTTGTTGACTCGTTCACCCTGTTCGTTTACTCGTTATAGTTCAAACTGTTTTTGTTTCGTTTGTCAATTGTGTTGCTTTTTGGATTTGCTTTTAATTTTGCATTGTTTATTTGTTATCTCTCTCTCTCTCTCTCTCTCTCTCTCTCTCTCTCTCTCTCTCTCTCTCTCTCTCTCTCTCTCTCTCATTTTTAGGTGATATTCAGTATGTTTTGTTTATATCACTCTTTGCTATTATTATTATTATTATTATTATTATTATTATTATTATGTTCTTATTTATCATCTCATTTTGGCTACCACATTGTCATTCGTGTTTTAGGTTGAATGACGTGTTGTGGTTGGTGTGGTTTTTATGGCTGTTCTTGTGGATTTTGTGGTTGTTGTTGTAGTTACGATTGAATATTTTTGTGGTTAATCTTGTAGTTGTTGTAGTTGTAATTATGGTTGTTTTTGTAGTTGAGGTTTTTGTTGTCGGTTCCTGCAGGTTTTCGTCGGTTCCAGTGGCTACTACTACGACTTTTTTTTTTAATGGCCTCCACCTCCCCCAATAGCCACACCTTCGCCGCCATTTTATTACCTTAAAATTCAATATCCTAATATATAAGTAGCTATCTTAGCTGTGTTGAGTTAGTTGAGCCGCAGATCTATGCAGCATTCAGTGACTGTTGCTTCATAGACAATATCTGCAACTGTTGTCGGCTTTGGGGGCCGATGCTCTCGTTCCCCTGAGGCAGAGCAAAGCCGACCTAAGGAGAGAGAAGGACAGTCGACATCTCATCCAGGCTGTAAGATAACTTCTGGGCTGCTGCTTCTGTTCGGAGATCAACTCCGCGAGTCTGGCGTAGAAACATCTTGCTCTTGGTCCCATCCCACCAGTGGTTGTGAACACTAGAGGAGTGAAGCTGCCTTGATCAACTACTACTACTACTAATAATAATAATATTAACAATAAATCTTGCCTATTTTTAATGGTAAAGTAACTAGTCTGATGTTTATGGTCTAATAATATAGCTTGTCTCTTTTTAATCTTACGTGTTTTTTTTATATATTCAGGTCTGTATATTTTGCCTCGTCACTAGTGCTAGCAAACACACACACACACACACACACACACAGACATCATCATCAAATTATTGTTGTTGTTTTTATTAGTATTACTATTATTATTTATTACAGTACATACATACATACACACATACATACACACATATGCGTCACCAGCCTGGTCGTCTTCTCTCAACTCCGCCCAACAACGTCAGCTAAAGAAGGTACAGAAAAGGGCCTGCAGAATCATGCTCGGCGCAGACTACTCCTGCTACACCAATGCTCTCTCCACCCTGGAAATGCCATCCCTCAGTGACCTCCACCACCAAGCACTGGAAAGGTTTGGCCGTGGACTACTGCACCACCCTCGCCATCGCTACCTCCTGCCACCTGCAGCCCCCCACCCAACTCGCGCAGTCCGCCACTCCAACAAAATTCAGCCCATAAGAGCCCGCACCGATAGATATAAGAACAGCACCATCCCATCTATTGTTAAAATAATAAACAACTCCTGATTTATGTACTGTACAGCCCTGTAAATGTATTCAATGCATATTATATCATTATGTCTAAATCAAATGTAAGTCTGTATATTTTCAGCCACCTGCAACTCTATTAATAAACCGTTTATTATTATTATTCTTATTATTTATGTATCAGTGATGTTCCACAGCCATATGTATAAGCCCGAGACAAAAGCACACACCATCAACCTGCTGTGCATTGAAGGTCATATTAGACTCTAGTATATTATATCGGGAGCTACCGTGGTCATTTATATTATATTACTCTCTTAGGTACAAGTGTTTGTGTTGTAGCCTTGATTATATTATTGTTTATAACGTTGTCGTAGAAGTTCAGCATAGTGTTTACGGCGTGTTTATGTCAGATAGTATATTCATTGTGTATTATTGTTTACATCAACTTAAGATCCAGTTTACGTCGTGATTGTAGTGTGTATTTCCTGTTTATATACTTGTTATGTGTGGTTTATATACAGTTTATATATTATATGTGCGTGATAGTAAACTGTGGCTGTCCTTCGTAAATGTTGTATATAAATTCCCTCCATCCCCTTCCCCCCACCTTCCCCCCCCCTCCATCCCCTTCCCCCCACCTCCCCCCTCCTCCTCCCTCACCTTCCCCCTCCCCATCAGGTGTCTTGTTTCTGGCTGACCGTGAACCAGGAGGGGGCACACACATTCCAGTTATATTCTTGAGGGTATTCTTATTTAGTTTTTTATTCTCTCTGTCTCATACGATTTATCTTTAAATAAAAAAGTAAATTGTCACTGAACAATTCTTTGTGTCCTTTTAAAGTCTTGTGAGTAACTGTACTGTGGATGAGGGAAAATGTCATCATCGCCTTGCATCCTCGACAGGTCCTACGTTCAATTTTCCTCGTACGTGTATAAAATAATAATAATAATAATAATAATAATAATATAATTGGTTTAAGTTAGAGGTTGAAAATATCCTCTAAAATGGGACCACACTGACTCTACTTACAACTTCATGACCTTTATATTAATACGAGTTAGGGGGAGGAAAGAATTAATAAAGTTTTTGGGAATCCAAGTCTGAGTCTCTCTCTCTCTCTCTCTCTCTCTCTCTCTCTCTCTCTCTCTCTCTCTCTCTCTCTCACGTACGACTTGACAATGGCTTAGGTAATTTAATGTTGAGAAATGTATGTACGTGTTTCTCTTCGTATTGTTTTGTGGGTGTGTGTGTGTGTGTGTGTGTGTGTGTGTCACGTCTCCCTCCACCACTGATTGTCAAAGTTAAAATTACTCGGGGTTTTTTTCTTGCTGCGATTTGCCTCCCAGCACAAAAGCCTTTATCTGGGAGGAAAAAACAAACATTGTTGATGTTTTAGATTCGAAGTGATTCAGCTGCCAAGGCTCATAAGCATCGTTCACTAAATCATCGTTTATTACAACCTAACCTAACCTCTTCGAATTTAAAATAACTCACTCTTGTTGTTTAAGATTTAGGCGATTCATGTGCCAGGGTTAATCATCGTCCACTTAGATATTGTGTGGTACAATTTTTAATCCTCGTTCACTATGTCATCGTTCGTTACAGTGTTAGGTATCGTTCACTCAGTTTGTTACAGTGTTAAGTATCGTTCACTCAGTCAGTTCGTTATATTGTTAGGTATCGTTCACTCAGTCAGTTTGTTACAGTGTTAAGTATCGTTCACTCAGTCAGTTTGTTACAGTGTTAAGTATCGTTCACTCAGTCAGTTCGTTATATTGTTAGGTATCGTTCACTGAGTCCTTTCGTTATAGTATTAGACATAGTAGTCATCTGAGACATAGTTTGCTACACTAGATAACTTTTAGAACTTTATGGTAGAAAACTTGGTGTTACTGTTGTTGTTATATCTCTAGGTGCATCAGCTGCCAGGGTCATTAAGCACCAAGCACTAGTCTTCGTTCCCTTCAACAGATAACTTTCAACAATTTCGCCCTCCGTTGTTGTTTTCCGTATCTGTGCAAGACTTATTATGCTCCCAGCTACAGGTGTCAAAACTTGAACACCTGTATAGCATTATCATACAGTTCATCACCTGTTCAGTAATTAGAGGAATTTTCATCATCGTCGTATCTTAACTAAGTCGAAAGTTTCACCTTTTGGGTATTGGCCTCTTGTCTCCAATGTGGTCTGGTAATGTCCCGAACTGTGATGGTTGGCGAGGCCTTAAGATTTACACCAGGTAATAGCACAGTGTTGTGATAATAGTCGTGTAAAGTGTATCGTTATAACAACTATCGGGATGAGAAATATTACGGAGAGAGAGAGAGAGAAGAGAGAAAATATTAGAGCAAAACTTAAAGCCAGGGATTAAGAATTAAGAAAACCAGTGGAGTGTGACCGAAGTTGTCAGGAGGGGTTGGCAGGATGAGCCGGACGTCACCCCTGATGGCTCATATTATTGTCGGCTCACAGCGGTAAGGATATTCATTGTTGCGAAATATATTATTATGCTTTATTATTTTGTGCTCATTGGACTGGAAAATATATGTTGTTGAGTCATTGTCCTTTTGTAAGAATGTATTATGAGCGTTGACGGTGATGGATGACTTTTGCGCCCCCGTGTTGATGTTGTTTAAGGAGACTGTCCCATCTTAAAACGTCAACAACATGTTCCAATAATTTATCCTCCCGATGTAACGCAATGCTGCCGGTCAGTGTCTTTAAGAACCTGTTTCTCCCTGATCTGAAGGTTTGAGAGATGCGAGAACAATTACAGATTATACGGAGACCAAGAAACTCACCAAATGAGCGCCAGACAGAACCCGAGGAGCTCATTTGACGACGACGAGTTGCGAGAGGAGGTAGATAAGGCGATAGTTTTTGTTTTCCTTCTCCTCCTCCTTCTCCTCCTACCCATTCCTGTTGTTCTGAAGTGATGGAAACGATGCGTCAGGAAGATTAGAAGTAATGAAGGAGCTTAGAGCAACGCGAGATATATGATGAAGGATGAAGAGAGGGGGAGGAGGAGGAGAAGAATAAGGAGAAGGAGGAGCAGGTAAGAATGATGGCGGTGATGCGGAAAAATGATGATGATAAAGGGAGGAAGTTCGGAGGAGGGGAAAAATGTCGATTCATCTACATTGTTTTTTTTGTGTGTGTGTATGTGTGTGTGTGTGTCTCTGTGTGTTTGTGTGTCTCTGTGTGTGTGGGTGTGTAAAAAACTTCGAGACAAAGAGTTAGTAAATTGATAAAAAAAAATGTTGGGGGAGGGGGGGACATTGCTTGTGAGGATCAGGTTTGGTTAAGTTGAATTATATTGTGTTAGAATATGTTAGATTAGTTTTGGTTAAGTCAGTTTAGGTTACATTAGAAGTTAGGTTGGGTGAGGATATGTTTGAATTAGATTAGGTTAAATTAGCATACGTAATGTTTAAGTTAGGATTAGTTAGGTGGTCGTTAAGTTTAGAACAACAGTGAATAATTCGGTGGTGATCCTGGACCTAACAGTGACAGACAGGTGAGAGTCAATTAAAAACCAGAAACAACCACACAGGTGAAGAGGAATAGCCACAGGTGTGACCAATGGTTAATTATGGGACCTACCTGTTGGTGAGTGACTGGTTGTGCCCCCCAGAGAGTGGTTGTAAATTTAGGTTGTCCTCGGATGGAACCCCCTTATAAAGCCTTCCTTTAAATGAAATTTCTTAAAAATGGAACCTCCCTTACAATGATAAACTCCCTTTGGGTTATTGAAACACCCTTTAACGTCCTTTAAGGTGAGAGGCTTCAACACCCAACACCTGTATATTTTACTAAACTAACTGTTTCAGTATATTCAATAGCAACACCTTAGCTGGTGCATTTCTTTATCCTAAAATAAATACAAATTACTTTATTATCCTGCAAGTTATTCTAAATAAAAAAATAAACCACGATAAAAGTGAGAAAATTATTACGCTGAAATAATGTTGGGACTCAGTGTGTCAGGCGAGGCGTGGGTAGGGCTGCCTGACGCAGGTGGATGTGACGGTAAGTTTATTTGCCTCCTTGGGCTGATCCACCACGGGAGAGCCAGGCCGAGCCATCAGCTGAGATCGTGGCGCCATTACTCTCAAGATTAGCCACTCATTAAGGTTAACGCTTCCTGATGAGCCAGTCATTAACTGAAACACGGGCTGATTAACGTGATTAGAGCCAGTTAATTCGTGCGGACTTGTTGGAAGGAGGAGAGGAAGATTTGGAAATGTAGGGTGGTGAAGTGGGCTTCATGAGTGAGGTGGGTGTGGTGGGGCGAGGTGGGTGGGTGGGTGAGATGGATGGCTCGGTAAAAAAAAAATCTATACTTTAACCAGTAATTTGGATTATCATTCAGTGTGTATGTGTGTGTGTGTTATGGATTGTTACTGCGGAAACGGACTCTCTCTCTCTCTCTCTCTCTCTCTCTCTCTCTCTCTCTCTCTCTCTCTCTCTCTCTCTCTCTCTCTCTCTCTCTCTCACGTTATAATTATGACCTGAGGAGGCACGTGATGGAGGGGATTATAATAGGTAGTATTAGAAATATTTATGATACATTGAAGACCGTAACATTGTGGCGAGGCGAACTTTTCACCCCAAGACCTGTTAGTGTGACCTGTCAGTGTGACCTGTTAGTGTGACCTATCAGTGTGACCTGTTAGTGTGACCTATCAGTGTGACCTTTTAGTATTACCTGTTAGTGTGACCTGTGGGTATAACTTGTTAGTGTGACCTACCAGTGTGATCTGTTAGTGTGACTTTTTAGTATGACCTGTTAGTGTAACCTGTCAGTGTGACCTGCTAGTGGGACCTGTTAGTTTGACCTTTTAGTATGACCTGTTTGTGTGACCTTTTAGTATCACCTCTTAGTTTGACCTGCCAGTATGACCTGTTAGTGTGACCTGTCACTAAGGCCTCTTAGTGTGACCTGTTAGTGTGACGACTGGTGTAATCTTTGTTGACCGTGTATTATTATTAATACTATATATAACTTAAATTTTGTTTTTGTCTTGTTAACTCCCAAAAAAATTAAAATGATATATGTTGTAAGTCAAACCATTTCTACTGTTTTAACTTAAGTCATTTTTAGTATATGTTGCTGTTATTTCATATGACTATTATTTTTTACTGTTAGGTCGTATAATTAGTAGAAAAGTTCACTCTTATCTTCTGTAAGTAGTAGTAATAGTTTACCAAGATATACTACAATATATAATGTTAAGGGTCTGTGTTTATCGGTATGTCCAGGTATTTACGTGTGTCCAGGTATATAAGTGTGTCCAGGTATTTACATTAACGTAGGATGATGGTTATCGTCAGGGGGGGGGGGGGGGTTCTAAGGGTTGGGTGACAGTAAGAGGAAGTATAAGTTACATGTAAGGGGAGATACCAACAAGAGAAAGTAGTAACTGTACATTTAAGGAGTGGAAAGATAGATTAATTAACTCGTGTACACACGTCGTTACTGTCCACCAATCATTATGGGTCACGCGACGATCACCGCTGGTGGGGGGGGGGGGGGGGGCACTGTCTTAGGGAGGGTGGTGGATGAAACTGAGAGTAAGAGGGGTATAACAAATAACCTGTAGTTGGATGGCCTCAAGGCACTAGTGATATACAAGCCATGTAACATTATAAGATTGAGCCATTATTAATTTAGTTTTATATATTCAGAAACAACAATGCAGGTAGGGAGATTAGATTTTTATTACAGGTAGAGATAACAGTTTGATCACAGGTAGAGAGATTAAATCTTGATACAGGGAAAGCGATTACATGCTGATGAGTATAGTGTTCGGATTTGATAATGATGTACAAGTTAAGTAATCTTTTAAACTAAATAAATAAGCATATAATTGTATTTAGATAAAAAAAAATTCTAAGCAATTTTTCTTTCGGCAAGCATTAGTAGTGAGATGAAGCCTTATTAATCTGTCTAAATCGAAACTCCGCCCATTGAGCAGCCAATCGTTTTTGTTGTATACCTCACTCCGGCCCTTAATTGGTTAATAAGCTTTATGCTGTGGTTCTCACTTACAGAGCCAACGACCTCGGTTTAATTGATTGCTTTGACTCCTTATGAATTAATTTCTGTGTCCTGGTTATGGTTTATGGGTTGCAATTCTCCTCCTGCAGTAGGTATATATACAGTCATCTGCAATTATACCTGGTACAGTGGCTGGTGTATTTTGCGAAATGTGGCATCTCTGTGTTTGTTTACATCTTATTAAAACTCCCTGAATGGCCCAAAGGAACCTCGCAATAGTAGCCAGCTAAGGTTGTTAGATAAGCATTCCACAGAGTTGTTACAACTCACGAAACGAGCCAGCCACTGTACCAGGTGTAAGTGCAAGCGACTATACATACAACTTTTTAAATTGTAAGATATAATACGGTTGCAACAAGGTGTAGATAATTTCAGGGACGTGTATAATGTTTGGGTGCTAATATTGGCGTTTTAAAAATCTTTGCTTATAAAAAGTGGGGAAAATAGTCGAGTGAGAGCGGCAGGGCACGTGGCGGCGTATCATAACGTCAAGGGAGGTAGTGGTGCTGTCCACTCCATCTGCCACCTCTTGTTTATGCTGCTAATTGTCATGTAGCACTGTGTTCCCTCCAGCACCGTCGTGTGTGCCATTATACTTCTTGATGTATGCAAACTACACTTTATGAACGACCCCCTTCCCTTCCCATCTCCTCCCCTCCATGCATATTCTCAAGTGCATATTTAATTCACAATCGCCCAGTACACGCGCGGTGTGTTCTGCCACTTCAATGTCTCATAGATCCTTGATCTCCATTTTTCAACAGTGATTAATGAATATATTTACTTAACGTTAGAATGCCGGTGTAATTTTACCTCTTTTGTTTTGGCAACCATCTCTTTAAGTCATAAGTTACCTGGAACCAGTTACAGCCGTCCTTCATATCTTCAGTTAGGGAGGAAATTTAACATGCGAACTTTTGAGTATTCTGGCCCCGATTTACATGGAAGAAGTCTCAGGGGGTCATATATTCCAGGCAGCAGTTCCCCCAGGGATAAGCATGAGAGCCGCCTTAATGCCTGAATTTTCAAAGTTTGTTTCTGCAAGACGATGAAAGAAGAGAGTGGCGTGGGTGGTGGTGGTGGTGGTGGTCAGGTGTGGTTGTGTGGTGGTGGTGTGCTTGTGTCGTGGTGGTGATCAGTTGTGGTTGTGTCCAGACTAGTTGTTTTCAATTTACGTTACCGCAGATAAGGAAACAACGCAGTAGTTTCCATCCGTTCCTTTTGCGCATTCGTCGGACCGTCTTTTTTTTTATTCGTGTTTACTTTGCGTCCATAGAACTGTCTCTTCTTCCCCCGTGTCCTTCCCGTCCGTCCGTCCGTCCGTGATGTGTCTGGTCACGGAGACTCGTAATATATTTAATCTACGACTCGTTCATTTATGGTGGATGACTGGACGTGTCTCGTGCTTAGGAATTTGTTTTGAAAATTTGGCTCACAAGTCGCCGGCTGACACGAGGGTTAAAAAAAAAAATCCCCGGTTACAAGCTTCCATATATGTGGGGGGTGCATGTCTCCCGGAGCAAATATCCTGTTTGTAAAGGCGAGCGATGTAATCACCTGAACCCCGCCTGATTGAGCGTGTAGTTTAGTATGATAATGAAAAACAGCGAGGCAGGCAGCCAGGCAGTAGTTTTTATTCCAGGCGCGGGCTGATGACTTTTAAACGTGCTTGCCTTTGTCTGCTGGAGTGTGGTCAACCGGGTTCGCTCGCCTGAGTCCAGCAGGTTGTAATGACCCGTGGCGGGCATGGACCCCTGACATTCCACTGCCAGCACGTGACCACTACACGCGGCCACCGCTTGTGCTTCCTGTGGCTTTGAAGTGGCCATTTGCGGACCGCGCGGCTGTCAGATACTTCCCCAAGCTTGTGTAAGGTCAGGTTCTTGCGATTCCTGACATGTGGTTTTGATGGAAATGCATGCGGTCTCATGGTATTCAAATTCTTTCCCAAGTTTGCATAAAGTCAGGTTCTTGTCGTCACGAGTTTTCAAGTTCGTTGAGTACACATCCAGTGGTCCAGCCCTTCCTGTATCACGTTTTCCTCATTTAAGAGTTGTTGCTTATGGGCCTCCGGTTCCTAATATTCTTCCAAGATTGCAAAAGTCAGATTTATGTGATCTTGATTTTTCCTAATAGTTGGCTACTGCACGTACAGTACTAGAGGTTGCGTGTTTATGTCGTTCCGGCTCAACAGTTTTCAGGTATTACAGTGTTTTTGGTCCTCAGGGTTTCAGGGTCCCACTACTCTGTTACGAGGTCGTGTATGCTTTGTTGAGTTTAGTGTACAGGATCATGTGTCTTCATCTCGTCCAGCTCCTATTATTTTCCCTTTCCAGTTTTCGTGTCACCAAGTCTTGTCTGTCTCCGGGCTCTAAAAGTCTCCAGCTTCCATGCCCTGCGGTCTTTCAGGTCTCCAGTTCTTGAAACATCCAGGATTTACGGCCTCAATAGTCTCTGTACTGTACCCTCCAATCCTTGACTCCTCAGTTAGTTGAAGACCTGCTGTCTCTGGGACCACCAGTCTTTGCGGCAACTGGTCTTCGCGTCCTCTGATCCTTGAAACATCCGGTTCTTGAAGCTTCCAGTCTTTGTGAGGTCTAGTTCTTATGGCCTCCAGTCCTTACACCTTCCAGCATGCATCTTTCAGCACCTTGCACCTCCTTCCAGTATGATTCTTTCATCACCTTGCACCTCCTTCCAGTATGATTCCTCCAACGCCTTGCACCTTCCAATATACTTATCCACTTCTTGCCGCTTACAGTATGCTGCTTCCTTCAACATATTACACCTTCCATTATCTGTACAGTATGCATCTCCACTCCATGCAGCTTCCAGTCTGGCGAGTCTTCTCAACTCATCGAAATCTCCAGCCCATAAAGTCTTAAGCTTGTTCGGAGTCTCCCGTCCCGTATGTTTACTGTTTTTGAAGTTGTAACCATATTTCCTAATTCTTATATCTAGAAATTTCTCTACTGAAGCCAAAATAGTAATTCGAGACCAAGAACCAGGTATCAAATGAAAGAATGAGCCTCAATGGAATTTAAAATAATTTAATGAAAAGACTTCAAGAATAAAACTTACTTCGGGTTCCCCCCCCCCCCCCCCCCCCCCCCCCCCCCCCCCCCCCAAGTAAGAGAATAATGACCAGTGCTGATATAGGGGTCAGAAGATCAGGGTTAAGGCCACTGACTCCAACAAGACAGGTTTCCGTGTGTGATAACTTGAACTTGGATAACTTTATAACTTGATATTGGATAACTAGACCTTAAATAACTTGACTTTAGATAACCTGAACTTGGATAATTTGATTTTTATACTACTTGACCCATCAGAGTTCACAAACGATATCCTCTGTTGATAATAAAGGTCAAAAGGTGAAGGTCAGTGTACTCAACGATAGACTGACTTCCTGGTGCTAACTAGACCTGTACATCACCTGTCTTGACCAGGCCTTAACACGTAGAGTAAATTATGTAGGATTGCGTGATGTTTTTGGTAGTCAAGCTTGTGGTGTAGTTATGGCAATGTATTAGTAGTTATGATTGTAGTAGTGGTGGTGGTGGTGGTAATTGGATTGTGATGTAGTGGTAATGTAGTGATGGTTGTGATTGTAGAAGTTGTTAGTTGCTATTGTGGTGTAGTTACGGTAATATAGTAGCAGTTATGAGTGTGGTAGATGTAATTGGATTGTTATGTAGTGGTATAAAGGCAGTGGTTGTGTAGTGGTTGTGATTATAAGTGTTTGGTTGTTATTGTGGTGGATTTATGGTAGTATAGATAGTGTTAGTTGGGCTGTGGTTATGTAATGGTAATTTTAGGTTTGTGGTGGTGCAGTTGTTGTAGAGGGATTATAGTGATAATTACCTTTGGTGTTAGGTGTACGTGTTGTAATAATGAACGAGGAGTTAATACTACCGTGGTGTAGCAAGAGTCAAGTGGTGGATAGTGATCACCTAATTATGATTGTGGTGGTGAACTTGACTGACACTGCAATACTGTTCCTCCGTGTTGAGATTATTGTAGTGGTTCACGCTCCAGTGAGTCTCCAGTATGTTGACGGTGAGCACGCATTTGTTAGTGTCGGGGGAGATAAAGTGCACTTACGAGCAATAAGTTGGACTTTTGAAAGCACTCACGGTCTAATGTAATGACGACACACTTCTTGAGTGGTGCAGAACCCACTTAGAAAACTTGGGTACTTGCTGAAAATAATGGTATAGTTGAGTGCTCTTTCGTGTATTGAGTTCAGTAACTTGGGATTTTTTTATTAACTGTCGATAATTATGCCCAATACAATATTATCAGGACATCTGCAACACACCCAGATGGGTGGGGACGGGGGTCGTGGGTTATCTTGTGGTGGGTTGCTCTTGTTCGGGGTGTGGAGGTGGGCGGGGTCACCCACACCCACTGTGTCTGCTCACAGCGTGAAGTTAACTCCAGGAAAGAGGTTGTTGTGTTACTTGCCATACACCTTTGTAATCGATGCTAAGAATGTGATTTGCCTTTGCTGACAAGAGAGAGTTCTACGGCTGACCTCTGGTTTTTTAGTTTAACAAATTTATTGGCAGAGCTTGTAGTACAGTTTGCCTATTCTGAGTAATTCAGTCAGGTCTTGACACTGAGGGTGGTATCACTTCTCACTGTCACGCAGGACAGAGGTTCATACACAAAGAAATACATCATATTCATTAACAACTATAAATGTATAGAGGTCAGATTCATATGGATAATGTCACTGTTCACTGCCATGCAGGACAGAGGTTCGTACACAAAGATTTGCATCATATTCATTGACAGTACATATACATATATGTAAACACACACACACACACATATACATACATATGCGTATATACATACACATATACATGTACACGTACATATACATGCACACACGCACACATACATATACGTCGGTCAGATTCATGTGGGTAATGTCACTTTTCACTGCCATACAGGACAGAGGTTCGTACACAAAGAATGCATCATATTCATTGACACTATATATAGGTCAGATTCATGTGGGTAATGCCACTGTTCACTGCCACGCAGGACAGAGGTTCGTACACAAAGAAGGAAATACATCACATTCACCACCAGCATATATGGGTCAGTGGATCACATACATTGGAGTCATATTCTAGTTGAAGACTAATCAGTGTGGGCTAGGTGAGATGTATCATGTTGAATTTTTCGGATTTTTTTGTGTGATGCCTAAAATTTGTCCTCTTCCATGACACTCGACAAAAGCATTGATGAGGTGTTGTACTTTTTCCCAATATTGGTCTAAGGTGTAAGAGGAAGGTTCCTGAAGACGTATATGTTCTTTCACACCCAACAGTATGATGGCAGAACTTAAAGTACATTCCTCCGTGTGTTGTTGTATGAGATTGTTCAGGACATTGAATATTTTGTTCTTCCTAGTTGGCTGAGTTGACGTTACCGCAAGACGAATTCCTTTTCCGCTTCTCCACGTCAACCCAGGGCGAGGCAACACGGGCCGTGTAAAGTCCTCACGAGGTGTGAATCTTAAGGAGGGTTTCTCTGAGGTGTGCGAGATAGTGTAGGTAGGGAGAAGGTATTGTGGTGTGAGGGTGAAGGGTGATGTGTGGTGAGGGTGAAGGGTGGTGAGAGTTAAGGGTGGTGTATGGTGAGGGTGAAGAGTGGTGTGTGGTGAGGGTGAAGGGTGGTGTGTGGTGAGGGTGAAGGGTGGTGTGTGGTGAGGGTGAAGGGTGGTGTGTGGTGAGGGTGAAGGGTGGTGTATGGTGAGGGTGAAGGGTGGTGTGTGGTGAGGGTGAAGGGTGGTGTATGGTGAGGGTGAAGGGTGGTGTGTGGTGAGGGTGAAGGGTGGTAAGAGTTAAGGGTGGTGTATGGTGAGGGTGAAGAGTGGTGTGTGGTGAGGGTGAAGGGTGGTGTGTGGTAAGGGTGAAGGGCGGTGTGTGGTGAGGGTGAAGGGTGGTGCATGGTGAGGGTGAAGGGTGGTGAGGGTGAAGAGTGGTGTATGGCGAGGGTGAAGGGTGTTGTGAGGGTGAAGGATGGTGTGTGGTGCGAGGGTGAAGGATGTTGTGAGGGTGAAGGATGGTGTGAGGGTGAAGGGTGGTGTGTGGTGTGAGGGTGAAGGATGGTGTGAGGGTGAAGGGTGGTGTGTGGTGTGAGGGTGAAGGATCTTGTGTAGGAAGGATGATTTATCTCGAGACGAATTTAGTTAAATACGGTGTGTATAGAGTGGAGTGTGCGTGCGCGTGTGTGTGTGCGTGTGCGAGCGCGGGCGGGAAGGGAAAAGAACGACGGGAAGTAAGCATAGAGGCGAAGATGAGATGAGCGGAGGAGGAGGAGTCACTGTGGCAGCAAGCCGGGCCTGGGGCCGTACAAGACTGGGCCAGGTGTTGGACTGGCCGGGCTGGACCAGGCAAGACAGGCTGGGCCTCACTCAACACGAGCCAACAACAACCGAAGCCCCCCCCCCCCCCCCCAAACACACACACACACACACACCTGCCAGCTCATCTCTTTCACGCCATCACTCAGGTTTGTGTGATTCTCTATCGGTAATCTGCGACTGTGTACACCCAGTAAAAAATTATTCGGCACCCTTACGGCGTGATACAATATGACAAGGGTGCCGAATAATTTTTTAGTGGGTGTACGTCTCGCGCTCTATAGTATGCAATTGAGTGTATGTGTTTCTCTTCTCTTTTTGCGTGTACGAATGTATGTGGTTTTATATTTTTTTATTCATTCCCCTTATTCTAGTGTGTGTGTGTGTGTTGATCTCCCTCTCTCTGGGTTATTTATTGGGAACAAATCTTCCAGCCACTATACAAAACAGTGTTATAACTGGACAATGCTGTATTAAAAAAAATCGCTGCCACTAAAAGTAATTTGCGATGAACTGTTTTGTTTGTGTGTATGTTGCTCGAGTGACCATTTGGCAGAGACCACTTTAGACCACTCGTGGTATGTGCTGGAGGTACTGTGAGTTTTCTGGCAGATGAGACCACTTGCCATCTTTGCTACAACTCCAGTAAGTTTCCAATTGGTTGAGACAACTCGTAATGTGTATACTGGAACTGGAGGGAATCTTTAGTCGGTTACGTTCACATCCAGGTGTGAACTGGAACTAATATGAGTTTTTAGTTGGTGGAGATAACCAGCAGGTGGGCTCTGGAACCGGAGTAAGACTCCAGGTGAATGCTGGATCTACAGTAGATTGATTTTCCAGTTGGTTGAAATCACCTCCAGTTGTGCTCTGAAAGCCGGCGTGAGGCGACGGGCATTTCATGGCTGTCTGATGGCTAAATTGTTGTTCTTTATCTGGACAGGTCATCAGAGACCCATCACCAGCACTAACACGGTCGCCCTTGTCCCAGGCTTTCCCTCTCTCCTCTGCCCGTGTCCAGTGTCCGTGTTCCGGGATGTCTTTCTCTTATGTCCCATGTCCGTGTCCCAGAATCTCTCTCTCTCTCTCTCTCTCGTCTTGCCAATCCCAAGCTGTCTCCTTTCTTCTCTGTCCACGCCGTGTCTTATCTCATCCGTGTCTTAATCACCACTCCTTCAACAGTTGGGATGTCTTCCTGTCTTCCTGTCACATTCAAGACTGTTGTTTACGGATTCGTGTTCTCCTTTACCTTAGTCCGAAATTTTGGAGTATGATAATCCAGTCGGCGGTGTTGTGGCTTATCTTCTGGTGTAGGACCCGCGGGAATGCTGTAAATGACCACCAATTTCGGAATGGTATGTCTTAATGCGTGTGCCCAATGGAATGTCTTAATGCATGTGTCCAATGATATGTCTCAATGCATGTGTCCAATGATATGTCTTAATACATGTGTCCAGTTTTGCTTTCGACGTTAAATTGTTGCAAAAAAACACGACTTTAATTAAAGTTCCATTTTTTTAACGTGGGTTCCTGAAGTTGAGGCATATTAGAAAGATCTCGAACTCAAAACAAAAATCCGTGTAATGCATTTTTTTAAGTTTCAGTCAATTTCATACTGAAGTAAAAACAAGCTGCTTTGATGTTGATTTTTGTTAGTAATCACAGGTTCCACTCATTTGTGAATGTGAAAACTTACCTTCGACTCAAATGTTTGTGTTTTAATGAAGTTTGCAACAGTGTAACCAAACCTTACCTAACCTAACTATCGTCATAATAACAGAAAAGAACACTGATATTAATGAATTTATTTGATAATATTTTAAACGTAATATATTGACGTTTCGGGAAACTTAAAAAGTAGCCATGAATTAAAAAATAAAATCTTAATATAATTTCTAGTATTTCAATTATTGTCATTCTAAAAGGAAAATAAATTAGTGATATGATCTTCAAATTTAAGAATAGTAACAATGGCCCCCAGAATCATCCCCTCCCCCCCTCGCCTCTCCCCTCTCCTGTCCCCTCTCTCCCCGAAAAATAAATAAAGAAATATAATAATGCTGCAGTGTTTCAAGGTGCAGTGGGAAAGAATTAACTGTATTAAGTCGTTCCTCGTGAAGTTGTGATCTTCAAAGGGTTTCTATGCCGGGTTTTTTAGTTCAACTCCCTGAAGACTTAACACAGCTTATGTACGGTCGCTTGACGCACTCCTCGTGTTTACTCTGTCTTATCTAGGCTTAATTTTTGGTTCATGTTTTGTTTTTATTTTTGAGTTATTATCATCATCATTGTTATTGTAGTTGTTCTTCTTTCCATTTCCTAATTTAATACTACTGCCACCACAATTATTATTATTATTATGATGTTATTACTATTATATTATTATTACTTTATTGTTGTTATTATTATTTTTATTATTATTATTATTATTATTATTATTATTATTATTATTACTACTATTACTATTATTATTATTATATGGGGCAAATGCTTTTCTTGACTGCCCCTGTGGAAATATACCAAAACAAAATATGGAAAAGAGTTAAAGGGGAATGATTTTATTTTATTTTATTTAAAGTACAAAGTGTATGAAGAAAACTTTAGTGTTGTCATCAATTATTATTATTTATGAGCCGTAAGAAAGAAAACGTTGCCTCCAGAGTTAGGAAGAACAGGTGAGGTAAGATATTTGGGAGATTTTTATGGTAAGAATTTTTCATTTTTATTCCCTGGTCTGAATAGGGGGGTGCGGGGGGGGGGGGGGTAGGGAGCTTCCTGCAGGTATATGTCTGTGTTTGTTTATTCGCGTATGATTGTACGTTTTTGTTTGTGTTTGTTTAAATGTTTGGGTGGGTGGGTGTGTTGTTTGGTTATTTTTGTGTTTGTGTTTCGAAGAGTGTGTGTGTGTGGTCATAAGTTAGTTTGTAATCAGTAACTGTCTGTAATCACACAAGTCTAACGAATGCTAAGGGAATTTCACGCCACTTGGTACACATGGGTTGGTGTACAGTGACATGAAAGGGTGAAAGTCCTCATGTCAACGGCTTTTGACTGACTTATGACCCTTGTGACATCTAATAAACCAGGGTCAGGTGTCGGAGAGATGGAAGTGTGCCATGGATATTTTTGATTGGTTAAAAACACATAGTAAGATGAGGTTAGATAAGGTTAATAATTTGGACAATTTCTGAGGGTAAAATTAATTCATGATTTTACTCGAGATTAAATAAAAGTCAATAATTAGGACAGTTATTGGGAGTTAGAAAAAAATCATGACAGTCTTAGAAAATTTCCCCGTGATGTAAAATTTTATTGAAAGTTGGATAAAGTTTGGATATTTTTCATCGATAAAAAAAAATGATCTCGTTAAAGAAATTTGGAAATACTCACCTAATTTTTTATTGATGGACGTCAGTTACATGGCTGACATTTGAGGGTAACATTTTCTCTTTAACAAATTATAGGGATGTTTCATGTTATCAGAGGTCAGATTAATGTCAACAGAGCAATTTTGAAAGTTTTCTTTGGTTAAAAAAAAATAATCGTAGCTGTTATTGAGAATGCTTTAATGTTTCATCTTCTTATTGTTGTTGTTCTTCTTGGTGCTGTTGTTGTTTTTCTTTCTCTTCCTCATTTTTCACTTCATGTTTCTCATTTTTCTCCCCTCTTCTTTCCCTTGCTCTTTCTCCTCTTCTTCCTCGTGTTTCTACCTCCTCCTCCTCCTTTTCCCTTTTTGGATCAGATTCTCCTTTTCCTATTCTTACTCCTTTTCCCTTTCATCCTATTCTGTATCCCCCTCTTCCTCCTATTCCACATTCTATTCTATATCCTTCCCTTCTTTCTATTCCACATCCTTGTCCTTTCTCCCATTCTTATTCCTCCTCATTTTCTTCCTTATTCCTGCATACTGCAATTCCTCCTCCTTCAATTATTACTCCTATTCCTGCTCCTCCTTTTTCTTATTTCCATTTTTACTCCCCCTAACTTCTCTCCCCCCCCTCCTACCGACCCCTACCCTTCTCTTTCCTACCCGTCCCCCCTCCTTCCTACCCCTCCCTTACTCTCCTCCCTTCCACGAAGAATCTCAAACTTGAACTCAACTTTATCTTAGGAAAAAAAAAAAGTAAGACGAAGAATTTAAAAAAAAAAATCTTAGGGAACATCCATGACTCGGCTCTGATTTTATTAAGTAACTTGTGTTTTAATATGATGATTGTTTGATCTTTCACGTGCGATGATTAAATTGGTCAGTGCATAATGGTAATAAAAACACGAATGGCTTGACTGGGTGTTTGGTCTCTCTCTCTCTCTCTCTCTCTCTCTCTCTCTCTCTCTCTCTCTCTCTCTCTCTCTCTCTCTCTCTTTTCGTCGTGTCATCAACAGGTATAGCGAGTATTGCACAGTGCCAGGCCGTTTCTGAGGCACGATTGTTTATGACACTTGGTGAGATGTTGGCGGGAGTCTGGAGTACCTTATTCCTCTACCTAACTTATTGTTTTGAAGGACCTCTTTCCCCCAAGTTGGCTGGCTGGTAGAGGAAGACGCCGCCTCTACCAGTGTTCTCGTAGTTCGGAATGCTTCTTTGTCTTAACGACTTAACCTAACGTAACCATTATATTTGGACCCGTTTGGAGTAGAACCCGTTTATATTGTTGCCCATTAGGATTTGTGGCAACGTTAGGTTTGGTTAAGATGTGTTAGGTTACGTTAGGTTGGGTTAAGTCGCGTTAGCTTAGATTAGAAAAGGTTAGGTTAGGTTAGATAGGGAAGTATTCGGTGTGTGGGTCTGTTGATACAAGTACAGACGGTTAGTGCTTCTGTAAGCTTAGGTCTTCAGCACGATGCTTCCTTGTTGCCATTGTCTGGGAACATCAAGATGGAATGGAATCTTAACACCCACAACCATCATGTTTCTCCACACCTTTCACTTTTTTATGAGAATTTCGTGTTTGCTATTTTACACCAAGATGGAGTTGATTCTTAACACTCGCTGGCACCAATACCTTGCCATTCCCCAGAGACTCCGCTGATTAACCCACAGGAGGGACCTTAACGAGTCAATCCAGGTGTTGAGCCAGGTGGGGCATGCAGTCAGGTATCACACATAAGGTACCACGTTATAGCTATATCAACCCCTGAGTTTGGCTGGATATTACCCCGATTATCTCAGTAATGTCGGGGTTTATGTGTGTGATTTACAGACACTCCCACACGTTTGAGAGCGATGGTGTTCAAGCACGGTGATCACCCCTCCGCTTGACCCGTGTATGTTGTGCTTTCTGAGGTTATGTATGATGTGTGCTTTCATATTGTGTATGTTCTGGTGTTTATATTGTTACGTATTTCGGAAAATTTATCCCATACCCATGACTATGGTACATAAACTTTTACGTTCATAATAATTACATGTAAATCTATTCTAGCACATGACCCCAAAAATGGTAGAGAAATTAGTGATGTTGACTTTAGGATGAACGTAATCTTTTGTTTACATTGTGGTACATAATTTAGGATTGTTCGTCCGTGTTTCTCTTGGGTTGTACTCGAGTCCTGACATTACCAATAAGTGTTCTTCCTTATTCATGGACGAGGCCACCTCGACCAATCGCTGCTCTTCCTTATGCATGGACTAAACCACCTAGACCAATCACTGCTCTTCCTTATGTATGGAGGAAGCCACCTAGACCAATCAGGGCTCTTCCTTATGCATGGACGAAGCCACCCCGACCAATCAGTGCTCCTCTTTATGCATGGACGAAGCCACCAAGACCAATCATTGGGTTTCTTGTTCTTGCATGAGTCGACACCAAATTCAATCGATGCCTCTTTTAATGACTGTGCATGACTCGCTACCAACCAGTCCGTGTTATTCCTTGATAGGTGCATGACTCGACGTTAACCAATGAGAGCTCTTTCTTGACCATCTACCACTCGACGACAACAAGCAATCAGAGCCCTTTCTTGACCATCTACCACTCGACGACAACCAATCACTGGGCCTTCCTTGACGATGGAAGATTCAACAACTAATCAGTGGATTTTCCCCGACTACTTACCACACGACAACATCCAATCAGTGAGCTTTCTTCGACTACCTACCACACGACAACAACCAATCAGTGAGCACCACCACCACCAACCACCTCCACCACCACCACCTCCACCATTCCGTGTCTCCGTCCGTGGGCTTGTGCATGAGTTTGAACCATTGAGACTCGCTCATTGATTGAGATTATAGCACCCGAGTGACCCAGCTGCCAAAAAGACTACCCTCTACCGTGTTTTATTATCACCACCACAAATACAGGATCAGGGTCTTTGGTGCGAAAAGAGAGGGGTAAGGCTAGAAAAAACTGTGTTATATATCTCTGTAGCCTGTAGCATTGTTAGGGGGGGTAGGTTAGGGGGGAGAGAAAGTATGAGGAGGGGAAGAGATGGAGGAAAAAGTGAAAGAGGGAAATGCGAGAAGGGGGCGATGAAGGGTGGAGAGAAAAGGTTGAGAGAGGGGGGATAGGAACGGGTAAGGGGAAAGGTGTGTATACATGGGAATAAGATAATGAACAATAAACATAAAAGAGAGCCAAGACTGCCCCCCCCCCCCCCCCCCCCCCCCCTGGTGTCAGTGTGGCCGTCATATGGTTTATTCACGCAGCTGGGAAAGAATATATAAGTTTATCTGGCATTTCCAACTTGAGGCAGAGGCGGCGTCCTGTTCTACGTCACCTTCTGAAAACTTAACAGCTCGATTGACTGATGTTTGTTGAGGGGTTTTTGATTTGTGTTTGTGATGCAGTTATTTAGTGTGTGTGGGGGTGAATAATTAACTCTCCTTGATTGACTGTTTGGTGTGGTAATAAGAGTTGGTGATGGTTAGGATAGTGGTGGTGGGGGATGATGGTGGTGAGGGTAATGGTGGTCGTAAGGAGGGGGTAGTGGTGGTGTGTTGTGAGAGGTTGATGCACATGAGTTAGGGTGTTTGTGTGTGTGTGTGTAATGGTCAGCATGCTCGCCTCGCAAGCGAGCGGACCTGAGCTCGATCTCCGGGCAGGGTGAAACTATGGGCAAGTTTCTTCATGCCAGTGGTAATTGGGGACCTGGATGTTAATCGATGTGTGGATCGTATTCCAGGGTAATGGTTAGCCAGTGCAGTTGGCGAGTTGTCCGGTCTTCTCGGACTATTCCTTGACACTGGGTCATGCAACTCGTTAACGTAGGTGTGGTTGTTGTGTTGGCGACAGCTTCTACACCTTAAACAAATTCACGCCTAGGTGGCCCTTGGGCCGGCCATCCTCGTTACACGAGGGGCAACCATTATATATATTATTTTATTTTATTTTATTTGTGTGTGTGTGTTGTCATTAATCTCCCCATTACACCGACCTGACTAATTGGGGGGAAGATGAGTCCAGATTTTGCAGATTTTCCGGAAATGTTGTCGAAGCACAAATACTTTAAACTCTCCCTTAGCCGCAATAATTGGTGTGCGGACAGTCAGGGTAAGAGTCACGTCTGGTTATTCGATCAGTTTTCTGGATTTAAATTATGGAACTGTGCAAAATTATACCCAAGTTTAGGGCTTATTAGGACACGAGATATCCACCAGGTCCTGTGTCCGAATAAGACCCTGATTCAGTAGAAAATAAAGACTGTTTCCGAGTTTCAATCTGCCAGTAGGTTTGGGGCCCATTAGAACACTGGGCCCCAATGCTACCCAAGTAATAATGGACCTCGGAGTTAATGGTACCTTCATATATAATATATTATACATATTATCAAGATCAGTTAGGTCCTTATGAGGAAAGTTCTTGAGAATTCTAGAAGGATCTCTCTATTGTAGCCACACACACACACACACACACACACACACACACACACACACACACACACCTGGCCCTCACTTCTCCCTACCCTTCTTTCACCCCTCATTATAGCTCTCTGTACTTAGGGGCGAGATTATAATATTTACAGCATCGTATCAACTTGGGTGTGTAGATAAGGATGGGAAGGGGTTTTTTTTTTGGGGGGGGGGGGGGGGGTCCTGAGTCCAGAAGGGCAGACGCTGTGTTGTGATCGCTGGAGCGGCACATTCAGTGGATGGTTGGGGAGGGCAGGGAGGGGGAGTGGAGTTGGGGTGATAAGGTGTGGGGGCTGGAGAAGGCAGGAAGGGGAGCTGGATCTGAGAAGGAGGAGTAGGGCAAAAGGGGGGGGGGAGGTATAGATTAAGGAGAGAGGGAGGGTGGTAAGGAGAGAGAAGAAAAAGGTGATGGTGGGGATAAGGAGGTGAGGGGGGGGGGGGAAGTGACAGGAAGTAGAGAGGAAGGAGATTAGTAAGGAACTACAAGAAGAGAGGTGGAATTTCGAGGATAAAGACCCATAAAGGAAGGAAGGAGGGAGGTAAGGAAGTAAGAAGGAAGGGAGGCAGGAGAGGAACTAGGGAGGCAAAACGAGGAGGAAAACAGGAAGATGGATGGATAGGAGAAAAGAAGAATGGGGGAAGAGGGAGGGAAGGATAAGCTAAAGGTCAGCAAGGAGCAAAAGGTGAGAGGCAGCGACTGCATGAAGGGGGGATTGGCAGGGCGGGGCGGGGCAGGGGTAGGTGACCTGTACCCTGCCCCGCCCCAGCCTCTGTCGTAGGTACTTTACATCCTCCGCCGCCTCCACCAGTAGCTCTGACCCTCCCTGGAATGCCAAGAAGCAGATAACACCTTCGAGAGAAAATTAGGGAATCCTGTGTTGTTAAGTGTCTTCGACGATCTACATGTTAAGCGGACGGCTGAGGTGGTGAGAGGGGGAGGTTAGTGGTGAGAGGGGAAGGGGGTAGAGGAGTGGAGGGAGGGGAAGGGGATAGATGAGTGGGGGGAGGGGGACGGTAGTGGGGTGTTGATGGTCGAGAACAGAAGCAACTTAGTGAATCCAACTCATGTCAGGTATGTTAATGTTGTGTACTAAGGAGACCAACTGTATTTAGATCTTGATATAGATAAGACATAATTCAGGTATGTATTATTATGTTAAAGAGATGACTGTAGCGGTGGTCGAGTGGTTGTGTTCCCTTGTGCGAGAGGTGGTTGACTCCCGCCCGAGGTATATACTCTTAGTCGACCCAGCTGTGTGTGGGTATTTCATTATATAAACATTCTCATACATATCGATTTTCTTTCTACTTATACATATTTTTTAACATGTTACCCGGTGTCTATCATATAATTTTTGGGAGAGGTTAGGCGGGTGAGTACTGCAGGTAGCGCAGATGTACTGATGGATGAGGGAGATACGAGTGCCCAAGGAGGAACGGGATGGTCCACCTGGGTACTGAGTGTAAAGTGTGGTGTGTTACCTGTAATGTGCAGCCAACACCCACTAATTACTGTGTACCTGTAGCTCTATATTTAGTTTTTACCTGCAACAATTACCTGTAGCTGTACTCTAATATTTTCTTGACAGTTAACTTAAATTTTTACTTATAATTGTACTTCAGTTTTTACTTTTAAATTGACGTTAATTTTTACTTACTCACTCCATCTTCCCTTTCCTCCCTCCTCCCTCATCCTATCGTCCCCTTCTCTTCTCTCTCCCTCATCCCATCGTCCTCCTCCCCTTACTTACCATCGTCCCCCTCTCCTCATTTCCCCCCTTCTCTTCCCCTCCCTCACCTCACCGTCCCCTTCTCCTCCCCTCCCTCACACCATCGTCCCCCTCCCCTCAGGCATGTTAAACCGGCATTGTGACGTCCACCGTTGTCACTAATGCTGTGCAATCCGTCAGTTTGATCGTCTCCTGCTGCTAGTACAGACCTTTACGATGATTGTAAGCGTTTAGTGTAGCAAGGAAGAGAGAGAGGGGATGGTTGGTTGTGGGTAATTGTAAATGCCTGGGAGAGAGAGAGAGAGAGAGAGAGAGAGAGAGAGAGAGAGAGGGGGGGGATGGTTGGTTGTGGGTAATTGTAAATGCCTGGGAGAGAGAGAGAGAGAGAGAGAGAGAGAGAGAGAGAGAGAGAGAGAGAGAGAGAGAGGATGGTTGTGGGTAATTGTAAATGCTTGGGGAGAGAGAGAGAGAGAGAGAGAGAGGATGGTTGTGGGTATAATTGGAAGAGAAGGAAAAATCATTGACGTGTTTCTGTATTTAATGTACCAAAGGCCTAAAAGAAAGAAAGAAAGAAAGAAACGTCTTTCTGTGGGTTATCGTGAGTCACTGAACCATAATGTTGGGATTTTGTTGTTCTGGTCTGTAATTGGCTTATTTTCTTTCTTTCTTTCTTTCTTTCTTTCTTTTCGTATTCTTCGCATTTTGCTTCTTTTTTCCAGCCAATTTCCTCTCTCAAGTGAGGTCACTTAAGCACTGTGTTACGTAGGTTTGTTTATGTGGTCAAGTGAGGTGTGTAGGGGGGGGGGGGGGGAATGTGGGCGTGTGTTCCTCTTTCACACACACACTCACACACACACACACACACACACACACACTGTCGGAAGGTCGTAAGAAACACCTTATAAGTTGAGGTTGTCGATAAAAGAGCAATTATGTAAAGCTCACCTCAATTACTTCAGGTGAATATTACTACAAACAAACCCGTCTTCCACCTCCCCCCCCTCATTTCCCCTCCCCCTCACTTCCCCTACCCCCTCACTTCCCCTCCCCCTCACTTCCCCTACCCCCTCACTTCCCCTACCCCCTCACTTCCCCTACCCCCTCACTTCCCCTCCCCCCTCACTTCCTATTTTCTTCTATTCCACTCCTCCCCTACCCTACCTCCTATTCCTTCCCCCACTTCCTATCTCCACTGTTCTCTCCTTGTCCACATCCTACCTTCTTCTATTCCACGCCTTTTCCCCACCTCAACCTCTTCCTAACCTCCTATCCCCTTTCTCATCCTCCTTTCCTCTTCCCCCACCTCCAATTCCTCTTTTATTTCACGTTTCTTCACTCCATATCCCATTATTTCCACCTCCCTCCGTTTATCCTTCTCTTACCCTCCTTTTTTCCCATCAATGTCTGACCTTCCCATCACCCTTCATGACCCTCCCATGACACTATCCACCTCCATCGTCCTATTCTCCCCTTCGTGTCCCTCTCATCTCTCCCTCAGTCCCATCCCACTACCTCATCCATCACCTTATCCTTTATCCCACTTAGTCCTTCCCCACACCCCTCTCAGTCCCATTCACTCTACCATCCCTACACCCCTCTCAGTCCCACACACACGCTCGAGTCCTACGCCCACATATTCCAACATCCATACGTCCCTCTCAGTCACACTCCCTTCATTCATATACACCCCTCTCAAGCCCCACTCCCCTACACACACACACTCCATTCCTACGCCCACACACCCCACCATTCCTACGCCCACCTCTGTTCTCGGCCGCCCACGTGGCAATATATAATTTCAAGGCGACATGGAAGTAACACGTAACTTAGGACGCTGCAGACAAGGTGAAGTTTGAGGGTAATTGTCGGGTAGGTGGTGCCCGGGGACCACGCCGTCACCTGCCTCCTCCTCCTCCTCCTCCTCCGGTAGTGTTGTCTTCTCGTCGTCGTCGTCTTCTTCTACCACCTCCCACTCTTCTCTCACTTCCACCACCTCCCACTCCTCCTCAACCACCACTGCCTCACCACCACCTCTTCCTCCACTACCACCACCTCCCACTCTCCCCCCATTCCATCACCTCATCCTCCTCTTCCCGCCAGCCACGTTTTTTGAGGATGTTTTTAATTGATGGACTTTATCAGGTGAGGAGCATCTTGGCAAGACAGGTTCAGCGCGCCCGTCCAACAGCACAGGAAGGGGCGGCGAGGTGCTCTCTTAATTGTTCCGTGGCGTGGGGGGGGGGGGGGTGAGAGGGAAGGGGGTGTGAAGGGGCGATGGCGATGAGGGGTGGTGAGAGGGAAGTGGAGGTGGGGGTGTAATAGGGTGAGAGGGTGGGGGAGATGGAGGTGATGGTGGGATTAGGGGGGTGTGAGGGAGGCGATGATGGTGAGGGGGTGTGAAGGAGGCGGTGGTGGGTTGGGGTGAGTGGGAGGCGATACTGGAGGGTTGGATAGTCGTATTCGAGGGTAATGGTTAGCCAGTGCAGCTGACGAGTTGTCCGGTCTTCTCGGACTATTCCTTGACACTGGGTTAAGCAACTTGTTAACTTGGGTGTGCTTGTTGTGTTGGCGACAGCTTCCACACCTTAAACAAATTCATGCCTAGGTGGCCCCTGGGCCGTCCATCCTCGTTACACGAGGGGCAACCATTATTAGTAGTAGTAGAAGTAGTATCATCAATTGGGCATTTTACTTTTTTAGGAATGATGAAGGAAAACAAGCCATGTATACACTATTTAAATAACACCGCCTTGAAGTTCACTTACGAGAAAATAGTAAAATTTCCCCAAGTAAACTTAATTCTCGTTACTGCCGCCATTACTTAGATTTATATTGACTTCTTGGGGAAACATTGACCTGGGGTTACGTATAGGGTCATCTCAGGTCACTATGTTGAGTATGAGGGTAAAACTACAAGTTGATTACAAGTTATATGTCAGATTTTCTAATTGACATGTCAGATTTGTCAAGTTTTGTCTATATGTGTTTATAATTCAAGTGACAATTTTTCACGTTCGATGTCAGGGTTTTTCTCTCAGATTTTTCAAGTGTAATATCAGATTTCTTAAAGGCATATTTGATTTTTTCGGTTTAATACAAGGTTTTCAACTTTCAATCCAGATTTTCAAACTTTAGTCAAGATTTTTTCAAGGACCGCACAAATTTTCACGTTTAATGCGAAAGTTTTAAATGTTCCATACCAGATTTTCAATAGTAAGACCAGAGTTTTCAAGTTCTTCACCAAGTGGAATATCAGATTAATAAAATTTTATACCAGATTTTTTCGAAGGCCACACCAGATTTTCACGTTTGATTACCATATATCTCTTGGACACTGCCAGATTTTTTTTTAAGTTCCACACCAGGTTTTTAAATTAATTTCAAGATTTTTAAAAGTTTGCTCGTAAATTTCACAAGCAACAAACCAGATTTTTAATGTTAATACCAGATTTTATGTACTCCACGCCAGATTTTCAAGTTTAATACCAGATTTCACAAAGTCCACACCTGATTTTCCAGTTTAATACCAGATTTCACAAAACCCAGGGCAGATTTTCAAGTTTAATACCAGATTTCACTAAGTCTTCGCCAGATTTTCAAGTTTAATACCACATTTCTCAATAATCACGCCAGATTTTCAAGTTTAATATCAAATTTCACAAAGCCCATGCCAGATTTTCAAGTTTAATACCAGATTTCACAAAGTCGACGCCAGATTTTCATTTTATAAAGCAGAAGGTGAAGGATCTGCCCAGGCGTGAGAGTGGGGGAGGAGCCATGCCATGTACTCCTGCTCAATCACTTAAAAATAATTATTAGTCTTCTAAAAGGCCTCTGACATTCATCTTCCCCAACAGGTGTTTACAGCAGATACTTTACTAATCACTCTCCTCATTAGCGAGAGTTTAAGGTCCCCAATTTTAATCAGCCATTAACCAATTTGGATCAGTAACTAATTTCACTCGGTCATTAAGCAATTTTACTCGGCCATCAACCAATTTTTAATCAGTGTAACTATTTTCACTCAGCCATCAACCAATTTTGATGAGTTGTTTGTTCAAGAAGGGAATTAACGTTGATGGTATGTTGTGTAATGTATATTGGTATTTATATATTTTTAATTTTTGTTCCTGATTATCCCACGCCCCTAAGATGAAGCTGGTTATTGAACTTGGTTGGTTTTGTGTGTGTGAAGGAGAAAATTATCCTAAAAAACGAGTCGACTGATTTTAATGACACTTGGCAGGCGAGGAGGTGTGTTGGCTGAAGGAGAAATTTATTCAGGTTTGTAAAGAATTGGTCAAAGGTCAAGTAGAGGACAGGGTCACATGTCAAAGGCTATAGGAGGAGGTCAAAGAATTAAGAGTGTAGATAAAAGTCACATATCAGTTCATAGTTCAAGGTCATGTTTACAGACAAGATTTGAGGTCAAGGTCAGAGGTCAAGTTTTTATATAATTATCATTATTCAGGGAAGTGTAGGTGAGGATTTTGAGATGCAGGTGAGGGTTTTAAGGTACAGGTGAGGATTTTAAGGCGTAGGTGAGGATTTTGAGATGCAGGTGTGGATTTTGAGGTATAGGTGTGGATTTTGAGGTGTAGGTACAGGTGTGTAGCTGGGCAGGTGAGAGGAGTTACCCCGAAGATGTTACCAGATATTGCAAGGTGTTAATAGGATACACCTACCTTGAGCTGGCCGTATAGGTGTTTGGTTATGTTGTTTAGATAGGGAGCTGAGAGAGGCTGATGAAAAGAGGTGGAAGAAGGAGGTAAAGTGAGAAAGATGGTGCATAGAGTAAATCGATGAGACACATGAGGGTGTAAAGGAAGGAGATGGTTTAGTTAGCAAATGAGAAATATACTGTACACACACAGAAGATATATTATAATAACGATGTGTTCAAGGGAAATGATAGTAAATATGGTCCATAGGGAAAAATATAAGAAAGATGAAGCGCGAGAAAGATTATGATAAGTATAGTGCACAAAGAAATGGAAACAAAAAATAATAAGGAAAATAATAATGGTAACTAGAACAACTCGAAGATGGTGAACAAGGAAAATAATAACGACAGGCAAGATGCACAGGGTGAAAACTGGTTAATGGAGTGGTTAAACCAGATGTACTAATAATGATGCATAAAACAACAGCTGATGAGGGTGATGAAGGATGATGATGGTGATGACTTTAGGGAAGTATGTTGGATGAAAAGTAGATGGTGAGTTGATGATGTATTATGTTGATTGATGATGTGGGGGGGTGGTGGGGTGATAAAGAGTGTGTGTGTGTGATAAAGAGTGTGAGTGATAGAGAAAGAGTGTGTGTGTGTGTGTGTGATAGAGAATGGGATGGGGGAATTTGTATTGTAACAACCTGGTCGTCTTCATCACAGTAATAACAACCACGACAATAACAGCAACAACCAATACCAGGAAAACAACCACTAACCTAACAACAAGAACGTCAACAACCACCCTCACCACAACAACCACTACAGCGTCGAGATTATCGGAAAATGCATAACTGTCTTACTGTGTTCCCGGTGTTCACGCTGCCCCGCTAATTATTATCGTGTGCCTGAGAAATTACCCCCCAATTTTTCCTCGCCTTGTAACATTTTTCTCCGTGGATTATTTATCGGTGAAAATTTTCGGGACCTTTTGGAGAGATTTTTGTGTTATTAAAAAGTCAGTGACCTCTTTGCCTCGCCTGTTATGATTGGCTGTAATGAGGGAGTCCTCTCTCTATGATGAAAACAGGCTTAAAGAAAATGGTCCATCGGTGTTGCTCTCCCCCCTCCCTCCCCCTATCCCCCTCCCTCCCCCACTCCCTCCCCCTCTCCCCCCTCCCTCCCCCCCTCCCTCCCCCCTCTCCCCCTCCCTC
Organism: Homarus gammarus; assembly: GCA_958450375.1. Taxonomy (NCBI): domain Eukaryota; kingdom Metazoa; phylum Arthropoda; class Malacostraca; order Decapoda; family Nephropidae; genus Homarus; species Homarus gammarus. The sequence goes on along the minus strand of CAUDMG010002181.1, from coordinate 956,728 downwards.
CCTCCCCCTCTCCCCCCGTACTTTTTTTCGACGAGTTTTTTTTTTTTGTGTCCTCGTTCGCTCCTCCTCTGTTGTTCGTAATTTAGTGTAATGAAAGGGTGCGTGCATAGAGTAACAGACGCTTAAAGAAAAGACCATCAGGTTGCCTCTTCATCATCCAGGCCAGTGATCCCATTCTCTTGTTTGTGATTTAGTGTAATGAAGGTGGAGTCACACACACACACACAGAAAAGGTATCAAGTTTGGCCTCTCATATTGGAACAAAAAACTCGACCGCCTTCTAAATAGTCCAGTTCCTTGTATAGTCCGAATTCTTCTTCTTACTCCTCCTCCTTCTTGTTCTTGTTCTCCTCCTCCTCCTACTTCTCCTCCTCCTCCTTCAAGAAAAAAAAATCACCGGTACAAAACAGTTCTCGATTCGTTTCAACGTCTGTGTGCTGCTGGTATCTTCTCGTCGGATCTCTAGTGAGTCAGTTAGATGCCTCCTTACATCACGAGCGAGAATGAGAAACTTTAACTTACGGGTCTCTTAAAAGCGTTCGGGGGTCTTGTGGCCGGACCCTCGCTATAGCCTCGCCTTGGGTAAGTGATTCATTGCTGTGAGTTATTACAGGCGAGCAAAGTTCTCTGTAAAATACGTCAACATCCTTATTGTTATCGGTAGAGTGTGGCGTGTTGCTCTCTTCCTCCTCCTTCTCATTCGTCTTCTTCTTCTTCTTGCTGTTTCTCCCATTGCTTTTCCTCTTCTTGTTTCTCCTCTTCCTCCTCCTCCTGCTTCTCTTCCCCTGTCTGTTCATCCCCCTTCTGACTCTCTTCTCCTGTTCCTTCTTTTTCTCTTTTTGCCTCACCTCTTCCTCCACCTCCTCCTGACCCACTTCTTCCTAGCTTTCCTCCTCCTCTTCCTCCTTGGCCCTTGTCTTCCCAGTCTTCCTCCTCCTGCCTGGCCATACCTTCATGACAGGTAAGCGTTGTAAGTAAGCTCACTAAAGCATCGCAGCGAAAAAGAAGAAGATTAAGAATCGTATTTTTCCTTCCCCGCGGCAGATAAACTCGACCCGTGATGAAGGAAGACGACCCACCTGGTAACTCATCCCTCCAGAGATTCATTCACTAAATGCTCTCTCTCTCTCTCTCTCTCTCTCTCTCTCTCTCTCTCTCTCTCTCTCTCAACTAACTAAGAAACACGAGAATACATTACTACCTCGAGCACTACGGGGAGATAGCGGGGAGAATGGGTGTCGGGATGTTCGGTATCTCTTTATCTACTTACCGGAGGAACGGGAGGAGGCTCAGGGTTATCGCGGGGAGAAATTTCCGAAGGTGTTGTTTGTGTGGCGGCTGCGGGCTCCAACACTTATCTTTTTTTTTTCTTATCTTGGCGCGCGAAATCGGGGCTAATTTGGCGGTGATAATTTACTGGTGTAATTGGAGGTGATAATGCCCAGTCGTAATTGAAGGTGATTATTATCGGTAATTAAAGCGGATAATTTTCAGCGGTAATTACAGGTGATAATTTTCGCTTTTTAGCTAAAGATGGTTATTTTATGTAATTATCCGTCCTGGTAATTCCCTTAAATTGATGAGTCTATTTTTTGCTTTATAAGTGAGGCGATTTACTTCCCTACTTAAGAATGATAACATCTGACGTAATTAATTGTCTCACTTTAAAAAATCTAAATTTATGGCCGTAATGGAACATAGATATTTCGTATCAATTTAATAATTTTCGCTCGTAATTAAACGTCACCTTTTTGCGATAACTAATACTTTTCGGTTATGATCGATCGTTAAAGCTTTCACATTAAGAAGTTATAATTACGGGATTATTTCATGCAGAAAATTATCATCTGAGGTCGTAATGAATTATTAGCTGTCTCGTTAAGATGGTGAGAGATACAACACCATGTGGTGATAATTTGGTGGTGAATTATTTTTAGCGGATTGGATAGTGACTAATTAGGTAGTGAATTCTATTTAGGTTGGTTGGACGGTGATAATTATGTAAGGAATTATATTTTGGCGGGTTAAATGAGGATAATTAGGTTGGGATTTAAATTTTGCGCGTTCTACGATGATATTTTGGCGGGTTTGATGATAATTGGGCTAAGAATTATCTTCTGGCGGGTTGGACGGTGACTACATAGACCTTGGTCTCAGTGAATTGTGTCAGTGAGACGCAAGTCCTCGCCGTTCTTGAAATAAAAAAAGGAAACAAATCTGGGAAAATAATTACAGAATCTGGTGATTAATTAAACAAATCTAGGGAATAATTATAGAAAAAAAGCAAAATGAAACATAGGAGATGACATTCCAATCAGGCGATGTAAGGGCGTATATATATATATATATTATATATATATATATATATATATATATATATATATATATATATATATATATATATATATAAAGAGATTCTTATAGCTCCACTCTGGATAATTTTGTCGTAATACTGCTGATCAAACGTAAAGGGGACGGAAGTATGGACGTAACTACGGGTATACGGAGGATAAATGGAAATGTTGACATGAAAAACCGCTCCCTGTATGAGGTTGGTTTAGTAGGTGTTGTTGTTATTGTTGTAGATGTTGCTATTATTACTCTGTGTATACTTTTATTTATTTATTTATTATTTATTTTTTTATTTATTTTTTTTCTTGCGGGTTGTATGAAAATAAGATGGTGCTGGATTAACAACTTTTACTGGCAAACCTTGACAGTCTGTCTCCTTCGCCCACTCAGGTGTCTACTACCTGCCTACCTGTCTGCTTGCTTATCTGCCTGCTCTCCTGCCGGTTTGAGCCCTGCCTGCCCCCTCCCCTCCTCCTTGCCCTTTACCCCCAACACACACACTTCGCTTGCCCTTCACCCCTCCAACCCCCCCCCCTCTCCCTTGCCAGTCTATCAGATCGTCAACCTGTCTGCCTGCCTGCACACCCTAAATTCTTCTGCATGCCTTATTACCTTTCCTGCATGTGTTCCTGCCATCCTCCCTCCCGTCAGCTGCTGCCCACTCGCTCGCCCGCCGCCTGCCACCCCGTTAGAGTTCATCAACACTTATGATATGTGTGTGTGTGGTACTCTCTCCAACCTGCGTACCTCCAACCCCTGTATTAACTCTGGCAGAATGTGTCGTCACCTGCCCCCGAGAACAAACACTCACCTCCCTCCCACACTCCCTTAATGTCATTGTCTCCCACGTTTTCTGTATAAGTGAGAGAGACTGGGAGAGTGTGCAAGAGAGGAAGAAAGTGGAAGAGTAGAGAGAGAAAGTGGGAGTGTGAAAGAGGAAGAAAGTGGGAGAGTCAGACCAAGAGTGAAAGAAAGTGGGAAAAAGAAAAGTGGGAGAGAGAGAGTGAGGGAGCAGAGAAAAAATGGAAGAGAAGGAGAGAGCTAATCATAAATAGAAACAGAACACAGAGTAATGAGAGACAGACAGATAGACACAGAACACAATAAAAACAGAGAGAGAAAAAGTGGGTGAGAGAAAAAACGCAATACCAGAGACTCACAATTCTTCTTCCCTCCGACACACTGAGTTTCTGCTCAATAACAAAACGAAACACTTAATGGATTGGAACCAGATTCTCTATATATATTTACTTTTGCGTCCAGGTGTAGGTTTGTTTTTTCTTCCACTATCTTGGTTTATTTTTTATTTTTTACTTGCTTCATGACCATTTGCTTCATTACCATTTGCTTCATGACCACTTATTTTATGATCGCCTGCTTTACTACCACTTCAAAACCACTTTCATGAATTCTTGCTTCAACGCCATATGCTTCATAACTACTTTCTTCACGGCCACTTGCTTCGCGACCATTTCCTTCATAACCTTTTGCTTCACGACCAATTACACGACAAAGGCGCGATGCTGCTTCACACACACACACACACACACACAGGCTGCACCAGTTTGGAAGATGACGTCAACAAGGCAATATCTTTATTTAACCATTTTACTGTTTTGAATTTCCCGACATACATATATATTTAACTCTTGGAATTATTAACTGTTTTGAATTTCCCGACATACATATATATATTTAGCTCTTGGAAATGTTACAGAAGCAAGCAGCAAGTCGTCGAATACACTCCATGTTGCTCATGTAGTTCCACCCAGATGTGTTGAAGATACTGTAGAGTGGAGTGAACAGTGAGGTGCTCTGAATTTGTTGTATACAAACTGTAAAGGTCAAGTTCAAGGGTCGGGTCCCGGAGTCTGATAGGTTCATCTCTCTCTCTCTCTCTCTCTCTCTCTCTCTCTCTCTCTCGGCTCAAGAATGAAAACATCTGTAAAACCTCCATATAACGGACTTCTCTGCATATAATCCGTTATAGTTGGGGTGGGAGGGGTCACATCTAACGGACCCTCGATATAATGGATTGCCATCTATTTAGTTCGTTAAATGGAGGTTTCACATCTAATATTCCCTCGATATAACGGACTTTCCTCTTCCTGTTGTCCGTTAAATAGAGGTTTTACTGTAATGGTTTAAATATTACTTCTCTCAATGGCGTCAGAACGTATACTTGTGTTTGGGAAGAGGGAATTAACTCTGATAATTTTTGTGTGTGGATCCTATGATTGGGGTTGTGGTGTCGGCCTCTCTCAACACACACACACACACACACACACACACACCTATTGATACATACCTCGCATCTGTCTGGCTGGAGGTGTGTGTGTGTGTGTGTGTGGGGGGGGGGGGCGACCACAGTCCACTGAATGTGTCTGGCTTCTTTCCTCAACTGCTGAAGAATGAGTTGGGGCGTGTTGATGTTTGTGTAAGTGTGTGAGAGCATGTGTATGTGTTCGAGTATGTTTGTGTGTGCATGTGAGTATGTGTAAATGTGTGTGTGAATGTGTGTGTGTGTGTATGTGCTTAATGTTTGTGTGTGATTATATGTCTCTAAACCTCTTCCTTGAACTGGTCTCTTTTTTTTCCCACTCTTATCCGTCAAGTGGAGATTAATTAAGATAAATTAAACCCCGGTAATGTTTCAGTAGTACATTAGAGCCGTATGTGTGTGTGTCACGGTGTGTCTTGGGGGCTTTCTTGTGTGTCTTGAGTTAACTACTTATGTTTTGTATATTTTGTCCTCATCCATCAAGAGAAACGTCAAGGGGTTAACTAGGACAAGAGGCATGTGTGTGTGTGTGTGTGTGTGTGTTGTGTAATGTATGTTGTGTAGTGTGTTTGTGTGTGGTGTGTGTGTCTGTATGTGTGTGGTGTGTGTGTCTGTATGTGTGTGGTGTGTGTGTCTGTATGTGTGTGGTGTGTGTGTCTGTATGTGTGTGGTGTGTGTGTCTGTATGTGTGTAATGTGGTGTGTGTGTGTCTGTATGTGTGTAGTGTGTGTCTGTATGTGTGTATCTATGTGTGTGTTGTTGTTGTTGTGTGTATGTGTAGTGTGTGTGTGTGTGTGTGTGTGTGTGTGTGTGTGTGTGTGTGTGTGTGTGTGTGTGTTTGTAGTGTCATAGTTGGGCATGATGGATGGGTTGGTGTGTAGGTGACAGCAGGGAGTGAGGGAGGACTGGCTATTAGAACGTGGTAATAGTAGTAGTGGTGGTGGTGTTAATAGTGGTGGAAATGGTGTTGATAGTGGTGATGATGGTGTTAGTAGTGGTGAAGATAGTGATGGTAGTACAGGGAAGTAAGGATTGACTTTTATTTAATAGATGCGTCTACTTAAACAGTTACTATAATAATAATAATAATAATAATAATAATAATAATAATAATGCAGTAATAATAATAATAATTTAGACATTCAAAGTGAAACACAACTCGCATAGTAAAAATAATAATTAATAATAACATACCTAAATATAACCGAGTCTCGCTCCCCGTTTTCTTTAGGCTCTAGCGGCGACAGGAGCCTTCAGCGAGGCTCTTGATGGCCAGCTTTAATTGGCACTCGTGTAGTTGTTGGGTGATTAAGATTGTGGTTGTGTGGTGAAAGAGGAAGTAACGGTGGTGTGACTCTCTTGGGTTGCTTCAGCGTATGGTGGTGGTGGTGGTGTGGAATGTTGGTGGTTTGTGATGTTGGAGATAGTGAATGGTGGTGGTGGGTGATGAATGGGTGGACAATGAGTGGGTGGTGGTGGGTGTAAGGGTGGTAGTATGGCTCTGAAATGCTAGGTGGTGGCGATGGTGGTAGTTGCAATGGATGGTGATGATTTTCGTTAGTGATGGTAGTGGTGAAGTGGTGATGTTGACTTGGCGATGGTGGTAATGAGGGTGTGTGGACGAATGGTGGTAGCCTATAAAGTTAGTATGATTTGTAGGTGATGAATAATTGTGTTGTTGATTGTTGTAGTGATGATGGAGATGAGTGATTGTTATTGTCATGATAGAGATGAGTGATTGTTATTGTCATGATAGGGATGAGTGATTGTTATTGTCATGATCGAGATGAGTGATTGTTGTAGTCATGATAGAGATGAGTGATTGTTATTGTCATGATAGGGATGAGTGATTGTTATTGTCATGATCGAGATGAGTGATTGTTATTGTCATGATCGAGATGAGTGATTGTTGTAGTGATTGAGATGGGTGATTGCTGTAGTGATGATAGAGATGAGTAATTGTTGTAGTGATTGAGATGGGTGATTGCTGTAGCGGCGATGATCTGGATAAGATATTATAGTCTTACGTTATTAACTGCAATAAACTAAGGTGTACCTTACTTGTAATAGTAGTAGTAGTAGTAGTAGTAGTAGTAGTATCAGTTATAGTAGTTGTAATAATAATGTCAATAATAATAACAAGTACACTGTAACAGAATCATTTTTGGTCATAATTATCACAAACTATATAGTGATGATAGTAAGAAGTACATTACTAATACTAAAAAGTACATTAGCAACACACTGATAAGACTAACAAGCTCAGTAATGAAGAAATGCACTAGATTCCCCTTCATGCCACAAATTGTAGAGTGACAGCAGTACTCTGACACGTACAGTCGTGAGGAGCCGTAACACGCACACCACGTGGGGAATGTCTGCCGCGTTTAACATTATGCTTACCAGTGTAATTGGAAGCGTTCTGATCATTCCCTTGGTGTATTGTAGTATGAAGGACTTGAGTAATAAGGAGGAAAAATACGAAGAATAATAAGAGGAAAAATAGTAAAAAACTATTTTTAGTATAGGTTTTGTTTGTATAGAAGAATAATTTGATTTACTTCAGAAAAAAATTCAACTTTCTTAGTTATAATATTAGATATTTTTACTTTTCATATTTATTTGAATTATAATGCGTAGTGAATAAATGCTTTTTTGTGTGTTTTGGGCAGTATAATGTAAATAAGCCCCACCCAGCTTAATGTTAACTTACTAGTAACAAATCATTCGCAAGGACAGAATAAGAACAAAAAACAAAAGTAAAATATACCTTCCCACAGTTACCGGTCGTCGTAAAACTAACAACGACAACAAAAACATCTTTTTGTCGGGTTCCCTAAACGTTAAGATTCTGGCAAAAATGGCCCCAAGCAGCCATAGAATTTAATTTACACAATCTCCATATCTACGCGGATGTAAATAAAGAAGTGATATATCTCCAAAGGTGTGCCGCGTACAACACTCGTCCAGAGGCCCACCTGGCGATAAGGTCCAGGTGTGGCGTGAGGACAGGTGGGCGGGTCGACCCTCTCGCCAGGTGACGTTTAGTACTGTGTTGCCTTGATGGCTGTCCTGGGTGGCTTTTTGATGTAGATGATGGTTGAGTGTTGCAAATCCCGGTAATTTGGGTCGACTATGAATATTTATTTTGGTCATGGTGGTGGTAATGGTGATGCGTATGGTTGTAGTGGTGATGTGTACGGTGGTGGTAGTGGTGTATATGGTAATAGTGGTGTAGTGAGGGGGGGGTGATTCTGTGTGTGTGTGTGCGCGTGTGTGTATTCTTGATTCCGGCATACGTACAGTACATTATAGCAGGAAGAGGCCTTTAAGCATTGAAAACAATTCGTATTAAAATAATAATATTTACCGTATACCGGGAATTATTATAAATTCTAGTGTTATTATTATTATTATTATTATTATTATTATTATTATTATTATATTATTATTTGCAGAAGTAGACTATGAAGCAACAGTCACTGAATGCCGCATAGATCTGCGGCTCAACTAACTCAACACAGCTAGGGTAGCTACTTTTGTATTAGGATATTTAATTTTAAGGCAATAAAATGGAGGCGTACATGTGGATATTGGGGGAGGTTGGAGGCCATAAGTTAAAAAAAGTAGTACTGGTATTAGTAGTCGTCGTAGTATAAAACGTTTGAGGTTCAAGTCACCGTCGACCATGTGTTGTAGTTACCGTGGATGGTGTACTGCTCAAAACAATATAATCATTAGCTGAACTTGCGCTAACATACACTTCCCTCGAGCGGGCTTATATGATTCATTATCACAAACCTTGTATTGTTGTGGTGATCAGGTAGGCTCTGCCCTCTGATCTCCCCTAATTGTTATGGCTGAGTTGGTGTGTTAGTAATTAGCCCAGGTAAATACACTTCACCTGACCATTACAGACCAGCACTCAGAATCACTAAGAGTCGTATGTTAAATTTGTCTCTTCATTTAGGATATGAGAATGTAGTTCGTTGGTTATTTTAGTGTCGGTGTAGCTTGGGGTGTTATTTGGTCGTCAAGTTTGTGTGGAAGCCGAAGTGAGACAGAAATGAATTGTAACTTATTCAGTTAGGGGGAAATTTACCGTAAGATCTTTTGAGAATATAGACCTAGATAATTAAATACGATAAGAAATATCATGTGAATAATTAATTCTCAATAGCGGCACCCGGAGTAAAGCGACCAGGTAATTATGTGGCATCCTTAAAGTGAGTATCCTGCTCTATTGAGATAGCGGTCACCTGCCTAGAAAGACCAGTTATGTAATGTTGCCCCGATAGAAATCCACTTACATTCTGTTGTTTATGTAATTACTACGAATTCCAATTTAAGTGGTATGTGACAGTCGGCAGTTATAATGCTGATGGGTAGTGTGGCTGGTGTCCGTGAGAGGGACTCCTGCCTCACACCTGCTCAGGGTCGGGTTTGTCTAGCGGTGTATGCTTGTGTGTGTATCTGCCTGCCTTCAGCTATAGTGAGTCTTGGCACACACTGTTGTTTATAATTATTATGGCTGGATATGTTTTTATTCTTATTGATACTGTTATTAATATTTTTATTATTATATTTGTTTATGTTATTATCATTTGTTTCATTATTGCTGTTTCAGTTATTATTATTAGTAGTAGTAGTCGTAATAGTAGTAGTAGTAGTATTAGTAGTAGTATCATATTTATCATCAGTACAGTATTTTATGTTTATGTTACTATTATTAGTTGTAAAGACTGACACGGGAGAGGTGTTTTAATTGTCTCTTGTTAGACCTGGAGCGATTAAGACTGGTCCTAGCAGTGGTGCCGTTTAGTGGTGGAGGGGAGAGACCGGTTATAATTAGTGGAAGAAGAGAAGAGATAACGAAGGAGAGAGAGGAGAGTTAAAGGAGGAGGGAGAGACCGGTAAAAGGTGGAGGAAGAGACCGGTTAATGGTGGAAGAAAATCCGGTAAAGGTGGAATAAGAGAAGAAATAAAGGAGGAAGAAAAAAGAGATGAAGGAGGGAGAACTGGTTAAAAGAGGAGGAAGAGAAGAGATAGAAGAAGGAAAACCGGTTAAAAGAGGAGCAAGAACTGGTAAAGGGGGGGAGAAAGAGAAGAGTTAAAGTAGGAGGGAGAGGCATTGTTAATGGTGGAGGAAGAACCGGTAAAAGGAGGAGGAGGAAGAACCGGTAAAAGGAGGAGGAGGACGAACCGGTAAATGGAGGAAGAAAAAGAACCGGTTAAAAAAGGAGGAGGAAGAACCGGTAAAAGGAGGAAGAAAAAAACGGTTAAAAGGAGGAAGAAAAAACGGTTAAAAGAGGAAGAAAAGCCCAGTAAAAGGAGGAGGAAGAAGAACCGGTAATTGGAGGAGGAGAAAGAACCGGTTAAAAGAGGAGGAACCAGATAATTGAGAAAATATTAAATAATGGGGTTCACTATTGGCCGGGCAGGTGCAGGGTATGGCCTCGGTGCCCACCTGGTCCACACACCTACCTGGCCGTCTCATTTGCATACCCGCCAATAATGTGGTGTAATGACGAGGGTAATTTTGGTGATCGTGGGCGTGTGAGGTGTAGGGTGATCGTGTGAGGTGTAATGCTGGGGTGATCGTGGGCTTGTGGGGTGGGCGTGTGAGGTGCGGTGTGGCCGTGGGCGTGTGAGGTGTGGTGTGACCGTGGGCTTGTGGGGTGGGCGTGTGAGGTGCGGTGTGGCCGTGGGCGTGTGAGGTGTGGTGTGACCGTGGGCGTGTGAGGTGTGGTGTGACCCTGGGCGTGAGAGGTGTGGTGTGATCGTGGGCGTGTGAGGTGTAGTGTGATCGTGGGTGTGTGAGGTGTGGTCGTGGGTGTGATGTGGGTGTGAGAGATGTAATGTGATCGTGGGCGTGTGAGGTGTGGTGTGATCGTGGGCGTGTGGGGTGACAGTGGGCGTGAGAGGTGTGGGGTGATCATGGGCGTGCGAGCTGTGGGTGTGGTCTTCATGGGCGTAGTGAGTGTTGTAGTGCAGTTTCATATTTAAATTTTCACTTCATATGGAATTAATCTAAAGGAAAATAATACTCACCGAGATGTTTACATAATTTATTAGTTACACGTGTACACATTCACCTGTACACATAATCATCTACATATCCGCCTGTGCACATACTACACGTCTACGCCTTCACAATATTCACATGTACGCAAAGACATCTATTGGAGAAAGAGGAAGAAGAGTAGAGTTGGATAAAGTAGGGATGGGGGAAGAGACAAGGAGAAGGAAACAAGGTTGGATGCTGGTGAGGAAGAGGAGGTATAAGAGAGAAGAATAGAAGAAAGAAGAGAGGAATGGAAGAGAAGAGAAATAAGAGTGGGGGGAGGCTGGGATTGATAGTGACGAATAAAAGGAAGAGAGGAGTAATAAGGGAGAAGGGAGTAAGATGAGAACAGAGACAGTATGGAAAAGAGAGAGAAAGAGAAAAGAGGAAATAAGAGAGAGAGAGAGAATAACAATAAGCCCTCAGTGTCTCCGGCGACTTGCCCTTCCCCCTGCTATTGGAAAATTGAGGTTTTCTCTTAATACCAAATAAATTTAATTTCACAGGAATTCAGATCGAGAGTTTTATTAAAATGACATTTTTTTAGGGGGGTGGAGAGGGTGGCTGGGAGGGAGCGGAGGAGAAGGAAGGGGGAGGTGATGTTGGCGGAGACGAGGCGGTGGCCACATCGCTCGCGAAATGTAGCGGATAAGTTTTGTGTGGGAAATATTTCTTCATTCGTGAGTGTGCCAAGATTTCGAAGGAGTTTTCATGTATTTATTTCTTGAGAGAGAACGTGTGTGTGTGTGTGTGTGTGGCTAGGAACGTGTGTGTGTGTTCAGGTGGAATATTGTTGTGGTAATGTGAGAATTCTATCTTTTTTATTGCCATTAATTAGTATAGGGAAGGGGAATTATACACATTTTTGTCTACCTAATTATGAGGGAAGGAGAATTATACAAATGTTTTCTACTTAATTATCAACAGAGGGAAATTCTACACATTTTCAGCATAATTATGATGTAGAAATTTCTATTAAAAATTTGATTCATTTAACAGATATAAAGAAAAAAGAGGAAAATAATTGGTATCTACCTAGATAGAAAAGTATATGAGAATAAAGTCACCAGGGAAATAATTATACACATTTTTGAAGGCAGTCATGATCAGGGGAAAATGTTCAAAAAATTTTACGTTGATATGACAAGGAAAAAATTTCACTGAGGAAAAAAATCATGAATTATTGGACTATGATACGACAGGTAAAAATTATTTAGGGAACTAATGAAACATTTTTGGACGGCCCTATGAGAGGGGGAGAAAGTAATTTAGGAAAATAATACACATTTTTAAGGAAGCTTTGACGCTAAATGGTAAATGTGTTTTGTAAATTAATATGTTTTATAGTTTTTATATTATCTGGAAGAAATGTAGAGGGAATATATTGTTTTGTTGTTGTAAGAAAAAAGAATAAGAAGTGATAATGCACTTTTAGAGTGACATTGTAGGGTAAAACTTTTTATTAATATTTTTTTATGGTATTGGGCAAAACATTGTGGTAAGTAACACCTTTTGAGGAAATAAGGAAAATAAAACAAATAAGTTGTATGGAAAATTATGAAAAATACGTTAACGAGATTTTTTTTTTCCGCCAACAAGGAAAATATAAGACATTTTTGGACCTCGATATAATACAGGTAATCTTCTTAAACGCTGGAAGGAATTTGTATATTGCATAACAAAGGTGTTCCGCTATGAGAGATGAAAGAGAATGCAGAGGGGGTGGTTGGTGGTGGTGGTGGTAATGGTGGTGGTGGTGGTTGGTGTGTGATGGTGGTAGTGGTAGTGATGGGGGTAGTGGCGGAGGTAAAGGGGGTAGTGGCAGAGGTGTTGGGGGTAGTGGCGGAGACGGAGCAGAATTGTATTAGCTCGAGCGTTCAAACAAAAATTCCGAGCGTTCAGTGTTTTTTATTTTACGCCTGCAGTATGTGGCTGGGGGGGGTGAGGGGGTAGCCTAGGGGTGTGGTGGCGTGAGGGGGTAGACTGAGGGGTGTGGTGGGGTGAGGGGGTAGACTAGGGGTGTGGTGGGGTGAGGGGGTAGCCTGGGGCGTGTGGTGGGGTGAGGGGGTAGACTGGGGGGTGGGGGGGTTGACTGGGAGGTGTGGTGGGGAGGGGGTAGCCTGGGGCGTGTGGTGGGGTGAGGGGGTAGACTGAGGGGTGTGGTGGGGTGAGGGGGTAGACTAGGGGTGTGGTGGGGTGAGGGGGTAGACTGAGGGGTGTGGTGGGGAGGGGGTAGCCTGGGGCGTGTGGTGGGGTGAGGGGGTAGACTGGGGGGTGTGGTGGGGTGGGGGGGTTGACTGGGAGGTGTGGTGGGGAGGGGGTAGCCTGGGGCGTGTGGTGGGGTGAGGGGGTAGACTGAGGGGTGTGGTGGGGTGAGGGGGTAGACTGAGGGGTGTGGTGGGGTGAGGGGGTTGACTGGGAGGTGTGGTGGTGAGGGGGTAGACTGGGGCGTGTGGTGGGGTGAGGGGGTAGACTGAGGGGTGTGGTGGGGTGAGGGGGTTGACTGGGAGGTGTGGTGGGGAGGGGGTAGCCTGGGGCGTGTGGTGGGGTGAGGGGTGTGGTGGGGAGGGGGTAGCCTGGGGCGTGTGGTGGGGTGAGGGGGTAGACTGAGGGGTGTGGTGGGGTGAGGGGGTAGACTGAGGGGTGTGGTGGTGTGAGGGGGTAGACTGAGGGGTGTGGTGGGTTGAGGGGGTAGACTGAGGGGTGTGGTGGGGTGAGGGGGTAGACTGAGGGGTGTGGTGGGGTGAGGGAGTAGACTAGGTGGTGTGGTGGGGTGAGGGGGGTAGGCAGGGAGGTGTGGTGGGGTGAGGGGGGTAGGCAGGGAGGTGTGAGGGGGAAGAGAGAGGGTATATGGTGGGGTGTGGAGGGAGACAGGGAGGTATTGGGGAGGGGGTAGACCATTATATAAATATTAAACTTAAACACTATTATGTAAGGACCTACGATAAAATACTAATTATAAAACACCATTATATAAAAACGCGTTCCATGCAGGTAATGATATATCGTTCTAAAAATGAACCGTAAAATATCGTTCTAACAAATCCTTCAATAAAAATCTATATAATATCGTTCTATAAAAATATAAATTCTACTAATAAAATATTGTTCTAAAAAATATCGTTCTAAAATATCGTTCTGGGAAAATTTTAAATGTTGACTGAAGATTTCATTTTAGATAATCGTTGTTTACAAGTCATCCTAATGATTACTCGACGAATAATGGTACAGTAAACAATATTAAAGAGGAATGTAAGAAGGTTGGTGACTTGATAACGACGGAAGTAGGAGAATGAGAAGGATGTGTGTATGATAAGAGGATAGAAAAATAAGAATAATGGGATAAATTAGGATGTAGAATAAAAAGGAAACCTGTAGACGAGGTTTTTGATGTATTAAAAACACTAGTTGAACGAACACTCATGAGTTAGGGAAATATGTTTACTACAAAATAAAATATTGTTCGACTTGTTTAATACGTGAATTCATACATAAGTAATACATGTATGAGAGACTGACATTCGAACACTTGTAACTGATCAATACAGTTGACTTAAATTCGGTCACTTGTAATGCACGAATAAAAATGACGAATAGTTATTGATTTGAAAAGTAAAAATGGTGAATATTTATTGAAAAAAGGAACACTAATTCGAACAGTAGTGATCTGAAGCATGTATTCGAACAGTGCAACGACGCGGTTACCCCTCTCCTCCTCCTCCCCCCCTTCCCCCTCTTCCCCCTCTTTCTTTCCCCCTCCTTCCCTCCCCCTTCCCCTCCCCCCAGAAAAGAAAGTGTATTCGAAGACTAGAATACATGAATAAAATCCAAGAATAGAAATACGAAAAAAAATATCATATTTTACGACAGTGTCTCAAAGCCACACAATGTCTACATATTGGACAAAAAAAACTTACTATTTCTTTACATATCCTACAAGTAAAAATATCCAGAGAGTGTATTCGACCGCAAGGCAATACACACTCATACTCAAAAGGTATTTCGGATAAACGATTTCCGATTTCAACATATTTCGGAAAAAAAGAACTCTTGTATGAAAATGTTTCGGATAACAGGTTCCTCGTATACACATTTCCCAAAGCTTACTCGGATAAACGGGATCGTGGATACTGTGTAGGACTACCATGTAAGGGCAAGGTTATATGTATGCAAATTAAAAAGAAATTAGACTAAAGGGGAAAATATTGAGAATACAAATTGTTGTTGTTATTTTCTGTCTTTTTTTTAATTTTGTTTGTACTAAGGGGGTTGATCCGCCTGAGTCTTTAATGAGCGTTGATCGAGTCTTACTTTTTTTTACGATAAACAACGACCAAGTTTTTTAAAATTATGATTTTTTTTTTGTTTTTACCTTAGGAATACTTTCACAATTTTTTTTATTCAATTACGATGCGATTTTGTGAAGTAAAATATTTGACTTGGATAATGATAATAATAATAATACTGTAGTAATAATACTTATGTTGATGAGAATACCACCACTACTACTACTACTACTACTACTACTACTACTACTTTTTTTTTTTTTTTTTTTTTTTTTTTGGCCTCCAGCCTCCCCCAATAGCCACACCTTCGCCACCATTTATTTACCTTAATATTAAATATCCTAATACATAAGAAGCTATCCTATCTGTGTTAAATTAGTTGAGCCGCAGATCCATGCGGCATTCAGTGACTGTAGCCTCATAGTCAATATCTGCAGCAGTTGTCGGAGTAGGGGCAGAAGCTCTCGTTCCCCTGAGGCAGAGCAAAGCCGACCGAAGGAGAGAGAAGGACAGTCGACATCTCATCCAGGCTGTGACATAACTTCTGGGCTGCTGCTTCTGTTCGGAGATCAGCTCCGCGAGTCTGGCGTAGAAACATCTTGCACTTGGGCCCATCCCACCAGAGGTTGTGAACACTAGAGGAGTGAAGCTGCCTTGGTCAACATTTTGAATTCTCTCCCCATATGCCCTTCTCTTGTCGTTCTCGTTCCTCCTATGCGCAGCATCGAGAGCTAGGTTACGGTGACAAACGGCCATGGGATCAAAAATCCTGATGTCGAAGAAAGCTCGCTGTCCCCGCGTCCAGAATCCTCGAGCACTGACGTCCACACGGGCTTCGTTAGATGTGTTTGAAGTCCTGTGTTGGAGGATCTCGCCATCCAGTGGAAGGAGGGTCGGTTCTACCATGACGTCCCGGCAGATTTCCTTCAACATATTTGCTGTGAGATCCCTTACCTCGTCATGCCTCATGCATATGAAGCCCCCCTTCTTGCAAACCATGGCGTGATCGCCATCATAGGAATAGCCACACACGCATTGGGGGGGGCAAACCATCTACTGGCCAACCGTACCTTAGAGCAATGGCATCTGTAAATTCTTGTTTGTTAAGGCTGAAACCATTTGCCCTTATCGGTAACGTAGTTAACCAGTTCGAGGCGCCCACCTCCTGCGCTATAGCTACTTTTTTTTGTCAAATTTTCTGGAACCTGCAGCAATAGTTGCTGCAACATGTCATTTTGGCAGTGCTGCCGATCTGTTGTAATGGACCTACGGATCTTATTAACTACTACTACTACTACTACTACTACTACTACTACTACTAATAATAATAATAATAATAATAATAATAATAATAATAATAATAACCCTTTGCTGCCAGGTTTACCATCGTGGTCACCAGCCTCAACTTTCCATATCATTCTATCTATCCCGTATCAACCTGCTAACGTATCCCATCCTGTTGATCCTATCCCGTATGTCCCATCTTCAACTCCCTACCCGCTTTCCCCATCAACCCTCACACCATCCCCATCATCCCCCACCTTCCCCCACCCCATCCACCCTCCCTATCCCATTGTCAGACTCTCCGAACACAAAAATATGAAAACCGCGCGAGTAAGTTATTCAAGACGAGGCCCTCAAGACAGAGGAGTGCTTGAGGTGGGGGGGGGGGGTGGTAGGGAAGGGCGTGGGTGGGGGAAGGGGTATGGGTGGGGAAGGGGTGTGTAATGGGGGTGTGGGGGAGGGGCGCAGGCGGGTGATTAAACCATTACAAATGGTTACTATAAATTAAGTGTTATCAGGGCAGGAGGTGGGAGAGCCGGTGTGGTCACTACACTGCCCGCATACCTGGACGCTCCCACCCCGGCACAGATAAGGGGATACGAGACATATATTTTTTTGCACACGCTGTAGTGGAGAAGTAGGAGGAGGGATGGAGGTGTTAAGGAGGGCAGGGGAGGCAGTCACAAGCGGGTAGTGCAGGTCTGTACAGTACCATATGAATTTGACTTACTAAGACCAGAGTTCTTGTATATTACTGTTATTAACTCGCTAAGGTGTAATTACTGTGACATTATATTGTTCGATATCTTGGATCACATGAAGATTAGCCCTCCAGTTTATTACACCATGATTAAACACCCTAAGGGGTTAGATTAGGTTAGGTTAGGTTAGGGTGTTCAATTCTCAGATGATGTGGGGGGCTAATCTTCATGTGATCCGAATGTTTTTGTATATGAATATTTAGTTGTTGAGGGAGGAGAGGTGTTGAGACGAAGGCAGTGTGTCCATATACGTCAGGTGGGACAAAACAGGTCATTGATGTCAGGGGAGGTGACGGTGATGGTGATGGCTCAGGCAGATAATGATGGTCATTATCAAATTTCATAGGTGACAGTTTTGGCAGTGAAGGTGTTAGTGGTAATTGATGGTGATGGTGCTAAAGTGTAGTGAAGGAGGAGGGGTCCATCTTTCTGTAGGGAGGTGAGTTTTTAAGATTTATTTATTTCTGTATTTTCTAAGGTAAATTTGTGGTATAACTCTCTCCCTATTGTCCTTCATCCCTCCTTCTATCCCTATCTCCTATCCCCCTTCTCAACCTCGCACCCCACCCCACCCCCCTCTTTCTTTCTCTCCCTTCGTATTAAAATTTAGAGAAACTAAATAATTATTAGTTATGGGGGGAGGGAGGGAGGGAGGGGGGACTTTAATGTCTGGTCTCGTTGTTCTTCCGTGTAAATATTGTGTTTTGTGTCATTTTTAATATTTTGTCGAGTTCTTGGGGGGTTTTTTTCAACGTCCCCGAGTATTGGTTAACGAATTCAGAAACTTAATTACAACCTGCAATTATTTTTTACCGGGGTTGCTTCACCTGGCACTAGTCTCTCTCTCTCTCTCTCTCTCTCTCTCTCTCTCTCTCTCTCTCTCTCTCTCTCTCTCTCTCATCACACACACAAGAGTCGTCCAGTGTTAGGTATGACCAGGTCCAGGGAGGTGCTCGTGCCCTGAGTGGCCCTAAATATCGGCTTTCTGATCTGTATAGGGCCACGACCATCCCGGGGTATAGTTGTGTGTCTTAATATTTCTTCTTCTTCTTCTTCTTCTTCTTCTTCTCTTCTCCTTCTTGGTTGTTTTCTTTGTCTTGTTTTTTTCTTTAGTTTGTGTTTTGTTCTTTTGTTATTTTCTTCGTTTAATTCTTCGTGTACTTCGTTATTCTTCTTATTCTTTACTTCTTCGCTTTGTTTGTTAATCTCTCTCTCTCTCTCTCTCTCTCTCTCTCTCTCTCTCTCTCTCTCTCTCTCTCTCTCTCTCTCTCTCTCTCTCTCTCTCTCTCTGTGTGTGTGTGTGTCTTCTCCCCCGTTTTTCTCTTGTGTTTTTTTTATTAACACAAACTCCAGATCATCTGCTCTTGTTCCCCCTAAAGAATGGTCGACCGCATAACCAATATGTTTATTTTTTCAGTGTTGCTTTCCTCGTTAGAGTCATTAGTGGGGGCTGTTGTGTCGCCCGATGGTTCTCCACGCTAAGCCAAGTCAAGTCAAGCCATGTCAATTCAAGTCAAGTCAAGCCAAAGTAACGCCACGCAAAGCTAAATCACAGCAACGCCAAGCCAAGCCAATTGAAGCCATTATATCAGAAATCACTGGAACACTTACCCCAGAATATTGAAAACTATGAAAAATTAGCGTTAAAAGAATTACATACATACATACATACAAGGCATTACAAAAATACAGAAGTATCCCGTTGAAAAACAAACAAGACGCAGTAGCAGAAGAAGAGAGAGAGAGAGAGAGAGAGAGAGAGAGAGAGAGAGAGAGAGAGAGAGAGAGAGAGAGTCGACACACCCACAAAAAACACACTTTCTTAAGTCAGCGGCCGGGGAAGGGCAGAGTGGGAGGACAGGCGAATCTAAGACGACAATAATGTGATAGAAGAAGGGGGAGGAGAGGAGGGAGGGGCAGGACGAACAGGAGGAGAAGGATGAGTGGAAGGAGGAAGAGGGGGGAAAGGAAAGGAGGACCAGGAGACTAGGAGGAGAAGGAGGATGATAGTATTAGAACCTAGAATCATAATAAACAAGAAGGGTTCTCGCCGTCAATAGGAACTTCAGAGGTTCTTCCCACAAGAACCGGAAGTGAGACATAAGAATTAAACAATCCCAAAACATCCCGAAAAATGGGTGAGTCTGTTGTTGAATTGACCTACAGTAGATGACCCAGCTGCCCCCCCCCCCCCCTCCCTCCACGCACATACACAGTAGTCGGTTGTACACGAGTCGTCAAGAGCATTAGGTACGGAAGAGGACCAGCTGTCATATACAAAAACACACAATCTTAAGAATACCCAGCGGTAAAGAAACACACACACACACACACACACACACACATACACACACACACTAAAAAGAATAGAAGTTGTCAGACAAACATAAGAGCTTCTAGACTTGAGAACGCCCAGTTGTTAAGAACACTCACACAGGCCCACAAGAATTGGGACGTGATCCAACAGTTCAGCAGACACTCGACACCCAGAAAAAGAAGTAGCAACAGCGGGAAGGGCACGAGGGGGATGATCGGGGAGGTGGCAGCAAGAAAAGAGGATGAAGAGGAACCGCAACAGGAACAGTCAAACAACAAGAGGAAGGAGCAGCAGCTATAGCAGGAGGACCATCAACAGCGGCGGCGGAAGGGCACCCAGCAGGTATTGGAGGTGGCGGTGTTGGGGTCGCGCGGTCGGACCCATCCCAGAGGGGGTGACGAATCAAAGAAATTATTGGATTGGTCCCCGATGAGCGCGGTGAAGGTCCTCTGCCATTGTTCCAATTGTTACACTCACGGTGATTTGTCCCCGACTGCCTAATGTTCTCCCTTTTGTGGCAGGTATTTACGGCAGTGATGCCTCGTTCTCTTGACGACCTCTCTGTGGTGGCAGACGACCTCGGTAGTGGGAGACGACCTCTTTGTACGGGATCTCTCGTGCGGGTGGGGAATGAACTCTTACTTACTGTAGGTGGTAGGAGACGATCTCTGTGTTCTATAAGACCTCAACACTGAATTTCATTCGACTAGTTGGTAACTGTACCGTCACGAAGCGTCACCCGCTGTGATTGGTGGAAAAAATAAGACACAACGCGCACGACGAGAACAATGCAGGAGAAAATTATATACTGCATTCGGTTCAGAGTTTATTTATCGTCCATTGAGTTACTTATTTTTATGTATATATTTACGTGACATTAATGCATATGAGATTAGATTCATAGGATTGTATGATGTTAAATAACACTTGAGTGACTGAGACTATTTGGCTTCCTGACGCGGGCGAGGGCACAGGGTGTAGGTGGTGGTGTATGAGGCAATGGTGCAGGACTACTTTTGAGGTCCTTTGTAGTTTGTTGGTGTGTTGAACGTGAGAGGGGGGGGGTGGCAGGGTGTGTATTGTGTTGACCATGAAGGGAAGTGGCAAGAGGAGGTGGCGTGTTGTCCGTGCGGGGAAGTGGCAAGAGGAGGTGGTGTGTTGTTCGTGAGGGGAGGTGGCAGGGTGTGGCAAATTTAGTGTCTCTACGGTAATTTCGTCCCTAAGTGGTGCTAAGAGACCGTAACGAGTGAATCTAGAGTCTCTGTGTAATGCTGATGCCATGTTGGGGGTTATTTTTGCACTTTAGATCCCAATCAGCTGGTTAGATGTGCCCTTACTTCTTCAATTACCATGAAAATTCATCGTCGAATTTCAGTAAAGTTTTGATGCCATTTTGGATAGAATTTAATTGAAGTCAGGCGTTTGGGTGCGTTCTTACATCTTCAGATACCCAGAAAATTCAACGTAGGAACCTCAGTGAACCCGCCCCGTGGGGTGTGTCTTGCCCTGGGGCTCTCTGTGCTCCCCCCCCCCCGGCCATTGTGGGACGAGTGGGCAATTTCGTCGTCTGTAAAAGAGCCATCGTAATGGAATAACACGCATTAAAACTCTAATACATACTTTTATAACTCTGGAAAACTACTTTTATTATCAGAAATTTGAAAAGAGTTATTGGTATATTTACACGCGTTTTAAGGCTCAGACTTAGAGCAGCATCTTCTTGTTCAGTTATATATTAGACTCCAATAATTAGAGAATAACACACACACACACACAAACACTCTTATCACAGGTAAATTGTTTGTGTCAGGACTGCTGGCTGTCTACTAAGAGTCCTTGTTCCCGAATTGATGGATGTGAATAAAGGTTTGAACATGAATGAATCTGACTGAGCGTACGTAACCGTGTGCCCCAGGTATTTGATGTAAGAAACTGCAATCTAACCTAACCTAATCTAACCTAACCTAATCTAATCTTACCTAATTTAACCTAATCTAACCTAACCTAACCTAGTATATAATAAAATCTGGTCTTCTTTTGTATTATCAGTGGTACGCGACTAGAGAAGCGCTCCAAATAAATTGTATAATGTCGTTAAGATTATTTGGGACACATGGTGGAGGTTTTTTAAACTTGTTTATGATGTTCACTTGTTCTTGGTGTTCATTTGTTTTTACGTTCATTTGTTTTTATGTTCATTTGTTCTTGAAGTTCACTTGTTCTTTATGTTCATTTGTTCTTGATGTTCAATTGTTTATGATGTTCACTTGTTCTTGGTGTTCATTTGTTTTTACGTTCATTTGTTTTTATGTTCATTTGTTCTTGAAGTTCACTTGTTCTTTATGTTCATTTGTTCTTGATGTTCAATTGTTTTGTTGTTCACTTGTTTCTGATGTTTACTTGTTCTCGTTGTTCACTTATTCTTGATGTTCACTTAGTCTTGATGTTCACTTGTTTTTGTTGTTCACTTGTTTCTGATGTTCACTTGTTCTTGGTGTTCACGTGTTTTTGATGTTCAATTGTTATTGATATTCACAATGTTCAATTGTACTTGTTCACATGTTTCTTATCAATAGTTTCTGAAGTTCACATGTTATTGATGCTCACTTGTTTCTGATGTTCAATTGTTCACGATGTTCATTTGTTATTGATGTTCACTTGCTTTTAGTATCATGACCATAACGGGCTGTCATGATTTTAACATCAATAACCCTAATGACTACCATGACTGAGTAAAAGCCATGATTCTAACTACAATAACCCTCATGACTTCCATGACCCTGACTAACTACCATTACCATAACTGTTCGCACCATGACCTTGCCTGCATCGACCTGCCCTCCTGCTCAGTGTAACCTCCCTTAATTGGCCCACGAGTGAGGCAGTCATTCTCATAGCCAGTGACCTCTGTGCCCCCCTCCTCTCTCTCTCTCTCTCTCTCTCTCTCTCTCTCTCTCGAATGGACTTGCAACTTGTTAGATAAATTTCTTTGTTTATTGAAAGGAATCTTGATACTGTGTTTGTTTGTCGAGCCATTGTTTGATTTTTTGTTATACTATTTTTGTTATTTATTTATTTATTTATCTAGTTATTTATATATTGCAGATTTTTATTTATTTTTTTTTGAATTTCAGACTGGCAATGCAACTCGCAAAAAAAAATTATGGGTCGCTGTTTTATTGTTCTTATACTGTTGATCAGACCTGTTCTCTGGCTGGTAATGAACACCACCAAGGAGCTGAGAGAGTGAGGTGCGGCACAGGTCACTTTGAGAGATCTACCAGGAGTTTTTGTAAGATCTATTGAAAGAATATTATTATTGTCTCTGAATGTTGAGGAAATTGTGTTTTTAAGATTGATTGGAATACGTGAATTTATTATTATTATTATTATTGTTGTTTTAAGATCATTTGGGAGAACCTAAAGATTTTCTGATTAAACACAAAACCTCTCTCTTTAAAGTCTATGGAAAAAATGCCTTAAAAAATAGTTGTCCCAGAGAGGAGCCGAAGAAAGCAGGAAAAATAGTGAATTGTTATCATCTGAAGTAAAGAGCAAGAGAGAACAGCCCCATCCATTGGCTTTTACACACACACAAAAAAACACTACAACACAACATAACACAGCACTACACTACACAACACCACACACAATAGCAAACCTTGAACATTACACGTAATTACTTTTCTACCACATCCGCCAGCATCTAACTACACAGCTGTCCTACGCATCCAACGAGACCCACAAACGTCAGCTCCTAGCCATTCCCCGCAAAACTTACAACCGCATTCGCAAACACCAAAACCGCCGCGCGCATCCGATAAGACCTAAACCACTTCTGAAACGCCTGGCGAAGTGGAGTGTGGGCGGGGCATAGATACCTCTTTGTTTATCTCCCGTTGGTTTAGTTACTGTGGGGGTTCGGTCACAACTCTGGGTCTGGACAGCGGACAACCTGCGATACGATCTTGCATTTAAAACAACAAGCGGTGACTGGTTAATTGGGCTTCTTCAATTCTAATAGACTCCTAACGCTAACCTAACTTAAGCTGACCTGACCTGACCTAACCTAACCTAATCTAATCTGACCTAACCTATCCTAATCTGATCTGATCTAACCTAACTTAACCTGTTGTAATCTAACCTAACCTAATCTTACTTAACCTAATCTGGAGATGGGAATTGGTGCTCAGTCTTAATAGGCATTAATGAGCCAAAATCTTATTGGTTAGATCAGGTTAGTTCAAATAAGGTTAGGTTTGGTTAGGTTAGGTTAGGTGATGATTAAATCCACTTGACTTTAAACTCAAATAGAAGTATGTACACATTCTCCCGATACCCGCTTACTCAGGTACACACACAATTGATCTGGTCATATAGCCCACACACTATCCGCACAAGTGGATAGAGAGGCAGATATTACCCACACACTTATCCCAATTGTTATTTGGGCAAATACCCACACAGAGCCACACAGCCACACACCCTCACAAACACATCCACACCCCCCTCCCACACACACACACACACACACACACACACCTCGACTCTCACAAAGACACCCAGGACAAGTCAGTTCACACACGCACACACACACACACACACACACACACTGGAGTAAGACCCATGTCGGTTTAAGTGGATGAGTTCAATGTTGTCGTGAAAGAATTGATTGAAAAAAGAAAGAAAGAAAGACGTGGCAGTGAAAGAAGTGATGGAAATAGATTGCACTGGGAGTAAATTACCATCTTCAGCAGCGATAAAGAATTGTGAGCTAGATTGAGTCCATTTGGTGGTGGGGAATGATTTACCCCTTTATTATTATTATTACCTTTCGCTTTAATTGGTAGTTGGGAAAATACTTTGTCCTTTAGTCATTCAATCAGTGAGGTGTTGAGTCGGTTAGTCAATCGGTCATTCAGACAGTGAGTGAGCCATTTAGTCAATCAGTGAGTCATTCAAATCAGTCAGGAGAGACATTCATTAAGCTAGCTAACGCAGTCCAAAAATCTGTGTTTGGTGAGTTGGTGGAAAATATGCCGCTGTTGTTTTAGTGCCAGTGAGGTATTAGAGTCAGTCAGTCAGTCAGTTATCGAATCGGTAAGTCAGTGAGTTATTGGTTCGGTTTAATCAGTGAGGTATCGAGTCAAGTCAAGGAGAGGCATTCATTGAGCTAGCTAACGCAACCTAAACATCGGTGTGGAGGGTGAGGTTGTTGAGAGCTAAACCGTATATTGTGTGTCCTCGTTGTAGTGTCGTTAGTTCATTGGGTTACCGTGCTGTAAAAAACTAAACCGTGGGGGGGGGGGGGGGTGATTGAATGAGAGGTAGTGTACGAGAGAATGAAATAGAGAGAGAGAATTAGTGTATGACAGAAGAGAGGTGGTGATAAATAAATGGATAGAGTGTGTGTCTGTAAGAGAGTGAGAGTTAGTGTATGAGGGAATGAGAGATGGTGATAAATAGAGAGATAGGGGAGGGTTGATGTAAGAAGGAGAATGAGAGAGTGAGAGTTAGTGTACGAGAGAATGAAAGATGATGGTAACTAGAGTGTTAATAACGAGAAAGGTATATAGAGAACAAGAGACGAAACTATAATAAACACGAGAAAGAGTTAATGGACAATAGAATGAGAGATAACGACTTGGAGAGAATCTTAATAAGTGAAGACTCTAGCCTCGAGAAGGAAAATAAATGATACATACGTGTTATCATTACCAAGACCCCCAGGTGAGGCGAGTTTGTTGTGACAGGTGTGGGCAGGTGAATATGTTGTGAAAGGTGTGGGCAGGTGAATATGTTGTGACAGGTGTGTGTAGGTGAGGAGAGTATGTTGTGACACGTTTGGGCAGGTGAATATGTTGTGACAGGTATGTGCAGGTGAGGCGAATATGTTGACAGGTGTGGGCAGGTAAATATGTTGTGACAGGTATGTGCAGGTGAGGCGAGTATGTTGTGACAGGTGGGTGCAGGTGAGGCGAGTATGTTGTGACAGGTGGGTGTAGGTGAGGCGAGTATGTTGTGACAGGTGTGTGGAGGTGAGGCGAGTATGTTGTGACAGGTGGGTGCAGGTGAGGCGAGTATGTTGTGACAGGTGGGTGTAGGTGAGGCGAGTATGTTGTGACAGGTGGGTGCAGGTGAGGCGAGTATGTTGTGACAGGTGGGTGTAGGTGAGGCGAGTATGTTGTGACAGGTGTGTGGAGGTGAGGCGAGTATGTTCATTATGAGAGGTGTTGTGGAGGGTGGGGCACTGTAAGGGTGTGTGGGGGGGGAGTAGGAAACAAGTGAAGGGGAGAGAAGGGAGGCGTGAGGGGGAGAGAAGGGGGAGGAGTGCTATTCATTCCACGTTAGATATTTCCTGTAGTGATTGTGACGGTACAGACGTGGTGAACTAAGGAGGAGGAGGAAGACGATGAAAGGGAAGACAAATGAAGAATAGGAACAGAGGAGGGAAGAGAAGAAAAACGAAGAAAAGGAATAATAGGAACAGAGAGGTGGAAGAAGAAGAAAGAGAAGAAAAGAAGACTAGGAACAGAAAGGTGGAAGAGGAAGAAAGAAAAAACGAAGAAAAGGAGACTAAAAACAGAGAGGTGGAAGAAAAAAAAGGGCATGGGGGTAAGAAAGACAAGGAGGAGTAATGGAAGAGGAATAGGGAGGAGAAAAAGGAGAGAAGCAAGAAAAAGAGGATTAATAGACATGGAGAAGGAAGAATAAAAGAATATCAAGAAGAGATTAACAGACAGGGAGGATGGAGAGAAAAAAAGATGTGAAAAAGGAGAGGAAGGAAATAAAAAAAAGAAGGAACAGGTGAAGAAGAGATGAACAAGAAAAGTGAAGAACGAACACAGGAAGAGAAGGAGAATGAAGGAAACTGATAATAACAACTCACATACTGGTACAAGTTGTGGTGACGAGTGGTAATGGTGATTTATTTTGGTGATGATTGATGTTGGTAGTGATGTAACACCGGTACTGGTGACTTATTTACTGGTAATGGTGATATAAATAGGTATTGGTGATATATGGCAGTAGTGGTGATGTGATATGATGTCAAATAGTGGTGACTGAAGTGGTTTACATGGTGGACAATAAACCGGTGTGCTACTCTCTCTCTCTCTCTCTCTCTCTCTCTCTCTCTCTCTCTCTGGCTGTCATGTATGAACCCTGTTTCTTTATAAATGGTTTGGAAGAAGGGGAAAAGTTGAAGGGAAGGAATGGGTGGGAGGATGGGAAAGGGGAAAGAGTGAGTGGATGAAGGGAATGGGTGAGGAGAGGAAGAGGAATGAGTGAAGGAAAGAGGGGAAGAAGTGAGTTGAGGAGGGGAAAGATTAGGGGAGGAAGAATAAAGGAATAAGAGGAAGAATGGAAGGTCAAAGGTACAAGGGGAAGAATGGAAGGTCAAAGGTACAAGGGGAAGAATGGAAGGGGCAAAACGGTACATAAGGGAAGGTATGAGCGAGAGGAATAGATGGGAGAAGATGAAAAGTGGGGAAGAAGTAAGGGGAAGAGAGGAGGTGACTTCAAAGGGTATATATAGAGAGAACGAGTGAGACGAAAGATCAAGACAGAGAGATAATGAAAATGAACGCCTGCTGAGAGATAATGAAAATGAACGCCTACTGAGAGATAACAAGGAAAATGAACGCCTACTGAGAGATAACAAGGAAAATGAACGCCTACTGAGAGATAAAAAGAATGAACGCCTGGGGAGAGATAGCTGATAGAGACTTGAGATAGTATAAATAAATGGGAGAATAAAAACGGATAGTCAAATGAGATTACTAATTTTACCATTCTAAAAAAGAGAGATATAAATAGGCGATAATTTAGGGAGATTTAGTCCAGCCAACGATAAATATATATGAATGGATAGGAACACTGCATATTATTCTCTCAAGGGTTCGTGTTGTGTTTTGTTTAGTGTAAAAAAGAATAATAATATTGGTGTTAGGACGAGACACCGTTCAGAAGTGGAGGTTATGCTCGCGGGGTGATTGTGGTGGTGGTGTGTGCATCTGTGTTACTTAAAAGAAAATAATGTTGTTTGTTACTTAGGTAAGTTTTTGTCTCTGCTACTTATAAGAATCTTCTTATTTACCACTTAAAAGAACTCATACGTTTGCCACTGGGAAGAATTTTTTATCTTTGCTACTTGAAGCACTTAAGTGCTTAATAGTTAAAAGATCTCTAATTTATGCTACTTAGAAGAACTTTCACGTTTCAACTAGAATAAAGAACTCTAATGATTGCTACTTAAAAAGAACTTAATAGCTGCTACTTAAAACAAAATTTAATGCTTGCTACTTAAAAGCTCTCTAATTTATGTTACTTACAAGAAATTTAACGTTTCTACTTAATTTAAAAAAAAATCAAATGTTTGCTACTTACAAGAAGGCAAGCGTCCTAATTAGAAGCTATATTGAAACCCTTATTGTTGATGGCCAATTTACGATCACTCACTGTATTCGAGAACCACAAAACAAATAAAAAGTTGTGTTGTGGGTGTTGCTGAAGGCACCTGGCGGCTTTATTTGCAATACATGGAGGGAAGTGATAGGGCGGTGTGGTAATGAGGGCTTGATAGGCGTGGGCTGCTGGCGAGGATGTACAGTTAATGGAAATAATGGTGTGTAATCAAGTCTGCCTGGGAGGAGGAGGAGTGGTTGTTGTGGTGATGGTGGTAGCGGTGTTGGTGGTGATGGTGATAGTGATGGTGATGTTCGTGGTGGTTCAGTTTCACGGGTCACTGGGGTCTTCACACACCTGCAGGGGGAGAGAGACGGAAGAGGCTGTAGTTTGAGTATTGTAAAGTAAGTTTATCTAACTGTACCGTGTGGCGAGTTTATGCTTATGGTCGTGTAAGTGAGTAGCTTATACCTTACGAGGCATATAAGACCAGAAACTTCGTGTGTGTGTGTCTCCAGTCGTGTTATCAAGTCATGGTCCCAAACTAAACAGAGCTTGAATGGTGTTTGCTCTTGTTAATTCATATTCATTTTTATTTATATTTTGATATCATGTTTTTTACCAATAAACCACAAACAAAAATTAAAATAGTAAAAAAAAAATAATCTAGGACGATATTGTTTATTATACTTGTATATAAACTTTATAAAGAAAGAATAAAGTGAATTAGCCAGTCTCAGGTAGGTACACAGGTGTTGAAAATAGCCACCGTCTTGATCGATGCAAATGTGGGTTTATCGGTAAAAAAACACCCTGTATTTAGGTGCTTCAACAGCCAACATATTTAAGTATCGTTCACAAGTGCTAGTTGCTACACAAGGTAACAATTTTTAACGATTATGTAAGATATTATATCAACAGGTTTGCTTGGAGAAGACTGATATATTAATTTTACATACGAGAATATTGAACGTTTCCTGGCGGCTTACGACCTCTCATGTCTGCTATGTTGAATTTACCAACTGAGGGACATACCGTGTGTTGCTCAGGACTTGTAAAATCAACCTTATATTCTGTTGTAGATTAAATGGTGGAAATGGAGATTTTTCTTTTCATTTTATTTGAAATTTATTTGTGTCATTATACAGGTATTGACGACATTCCAAATTGATCATGTCATTGTAAAATTGCTTATGCCATTTTGAACCTGGGTTTTTTGCACTTTTAAATTTTTTTTTTTTACTATTGAAAAATCATTTTGGTTATTGCAATATCGTTCATGTGATTATAAAAGCGTCCATATCATTTTGAAATCAATCAGGTCATTGCAAAATCATTCAGGCCACTGCACGCGTCTACTGAATACCTGTTGTAAACGTCAAGGCGAGATGTTGATTTTTTTTACCTATAGGCGCTGAGTGTGAAGGGTGTGTGAGTGTCTGTCTTCAACACGATAATAACTCCCTCAATACTCCTTTATTAAGCTGTCAAAGTAGTACAGAATTTAGCAGTGTAAGCTTAATGGAAACCGATTATGAATATTATTATTATGTAGACTTGAGGTGGTGATGTGACCCGCCATTAAGTAATTACTGCCGTCTATCTGATGAGTATATCTCGTCTAGTATGTTCTGCGTGGGTATGTTTATGGGAGTATAATTGATATATTGTTGGGAGTTTCCTACTTGGTA
Organism: Homarus gammarus; assembly: GCA_958450375.1. Taxonomy (NCBI): domain Eukaryota; kingdom Metazoa; phylum Arthropoda; class Malacostraca; order Decapoda; family Nephropidae; genus Homarus; species Homarus gammarus. The sequence goes on along the minus strand of CAUDMG010002181.1, from coordinate 927,286 downwards.
GCTGGGAAATTTGCACAAGCATCAGATACCTCCCCCTCCCCCCCCCCTTCTCAATTAATGGTAAGATAAAAACGTGTTTGAGAAAAAAAAATATGGAAAAAGGGTAATGAGAACAGGTAAAGGTAATTAGAAAAGTAATTAAAAATAAAGTAGTATCTTATAATGGACTTATGTTTTTGTTTTATTTATTTATTTATTGGTATCTGGATGACGTAAATTCTCATATTAGGATTGGGGCATAGTTTTAATGGTTAGGTTAGGTTAGGTTAGGCAGGGGCCCATTCAGTTTGGACCTTGTGTGTGTGTACAGTACGTTTGTGTGTGTTTACATACGTTTGTGTGTAAAGAAAACGTTTAGTGTGTTTGTGACCTCCCCAAAAATCAGGGTCACGCCTACTTTAAACCCCTTAAACAAACAAACAAACACACACACACACACACACACACACAGTTGTCTTTAAATTTATCCCTCCATATTTTAGCTTTTTATATATGACAGACAGACGTACGTTAAAAGCGGTGTATATAGCACAGTGAGGTGAGCTGTGAGGGTGTACTTCTGCAGTGATGTAATAACATGTTGATACTCGTGACTCCTTCCTTCCTTCCTTCCTTCCTTCCTTCCTTCCTTTCACCTCTCTCCCCGTCATCTTCTCTTCCCGAACCCCCCTTTCTCTCTCATTATCTCTTCTCTTCGCCTTTTTTCCTTTATCCTCTACCCTTTCCCCTTTACCCCCTCACCCTCTCTCCCTCGTTTACATAGCCCTTTCCCTCCTCCTCTTTCTACATTTATCTCTCCCTTCCCCTCTCTTCTCTCCTTTCCCTCCACCTCCTAACTCCCCCCCTCCCCTCACCAGGTAGCCTCCAGGTGCCACGATTGCAAATGAAATATTAATGTTTTAGGGGTTAAGTTGCACTGCATTGCGGCCATGTTGAATTTTGACCAAGAATTTTGTTCTGTGGCTAAAGTATAAGCTGAACCCGGGAGTGTCCGTGTGTATGTCTTGTCTCTCTTATTACTATTATTATTGTTATTGGTATTATTATTTTATTATTATTATTATTATTATTGTTGTTATTATTGCTATTATTAGTATTATTATTATTATTATTATTATTATTATTATTATTATTATTATTATTATTGTTGTATTATTATTTTTTTATTATTATTGTTATTATTATTATTATTATTATTATTATTATTATTGTTATTTTATTATTATTATTGTTATTATTATGGTTATTGTTATTATTATTGTTAGTAGTAATAGAAGTCGTAGTTTCAATAAAAATAATATTAATCCTACTATCGATGAGGCTGGTTGATTATGATTCAACACGGGTTAATTATCATCATCATCTCGTCATTGTATCACCATCAATCGTCTCGTGTGTCACCATCAATCACTTTCCTTCACTCGTGTGTATCTCTAACAGTTTTGAACGTATATATTAATTTGTTGTTTCTTGCTATTATCGTGTTGTTTGTGTGTGTTGTTTCTTTGTTTGTGTTATGTGGGTTTGATATGTTTGTTTGTTTGTGTGAATGTATATGTGTGTGTGTGTGTGTGTGTTCGTATATATGTGTTGTGTGTGTGTTGTTTGTTTGTTTGTGTTGTTTGTTTGTTTGTGTTGTGCGTTTACATGTGTTGTGTGGGTTTGATATGTTTGTTTGTTTGTGTGAATGTATATGTGTTGTGTGTGTGTGTTCGTATATATGTGTTGTGTGTGTGTGTTGTGCGTGTTAGGGGGAAGATCTTTTAAGAGGTAATTACTTAAGCCAGGTACACTGGATATATTTCCTCGCGCCCAGGTAGATAAAGCGGGATAATTAACATTTTATCTTTTAGTACACCTGCCTTACCACCCAACCCTCCCCCTGACCCACCACCCAGCCCACCCCCTGCCCACCTTTTACCCACCACACCTACCTGACTCCCAGCCCTACTGCTACACCATACTTGTCTTACCACCCTGCCCACCATACCCACTCAGCTCACCCACGACCCACCCCAACCTCCTCTACGATCTAACCCATATCTCTCGCAACACCATGAGACCTGATCCACCCTGCCCACCCCGCCCACCCCTGCCCACCCCTGCCCACCCTGCTGCACAGTTTTACCTTACGATGGTGCAGGATGAAGGACTGGATGAGAGGACAAGTATAATATAACGTGGTATTCCGACGAGGTATTAAGTGTCACGAGTTTAACATTGAGAGATATTGTTGGTTGGTGAGGACTGTGCAGGTGAGGGTCGTAGAGGTGAGGACTGTGCAGGTAAGGGTCGTAGAGGTGAGGACTGTGCAGGTGAGGGTCGTAGAGGTGAGGACTGTGCAGGTGAGGGTCGTAGAGGTGAGGACTGTGCAGGTGAGGGCTAGAGGTGAGGACTGTGCAGGTGAGGGTCGTAGAGGTGAGGACTGTGCAGGTGAGGGCTAGAGGTGAGGACTGTGCAGGTGAGGGCTAGAGGTGAGGACTGCAGGTGAGGGCCGTAGAGGTGAGGACTGCAGGTAAGGATTGTGCAGGCGAGAAGGTACTGAATTAAGAAGAAAAGTCCACAAGCAGCAGCCGGGTATTCTTGGAAGTGGTGTTAAGGGTCAGGTAGTTGGGTATTATAAGCTCGTTTGCCCGGGGCACTTGTGGGTATGTTGTGCCCCACTCACCGCCATCTCAGTTCATCGTGCACCTCGAGCGTCGCTAAGATGCTTCTCTGGAAATGCAATACTGGAAAACGTCTGAGGAATGCAGCTCTGGAAACTGGTCGGTGGAATGTAGCTGTGGAACATTGCTTTAAAAACGTGCCTTCTTGGACACATCTCTGGAAGTATGTTTTGTGAACGGTGCCTGAAAACCGTTTAAAGATCACCTGTCATGAATATTTTAAAGGCCACATTCACGCAGCAGTTTAATGAACGCATCTCTGCAACAGTTTAAAGAACATATCTCTGCAACAGTTTAAAGAACACATCTCTGTAACAGTTTAAAGAACACATCTCTGCAACAGTTTAAAGAACACATCTCTGCAGCAGTTTAAAGAACACATCTCTGCAACAGTTTAAAGAACACATCTCTGCAACAGTTTAAAGAACACATCTCTGTAACAGTTTAAAGAACACATCTCTGCAACAGTTTAAAGAACACATCTATGCAACAGTTTAAAGAACACATCTCTGCAGCAGTTTAAAGAACACATCTCTGCAACAGTTTAAAGAACACATCTCTACAACAGTTTAAAGAACACATCTCTGCAACAGTTTAAAGAACACATCTCTGCAACAGTTTAAAGGACACATCTCTGCAACAGTTTAAAGAACACATCTCTGCAACAGTTTAAAGAACACATCTCTGCAACAGTTTAAAGAACACATCTCTGCAACAGTTTAAAGGACACATCTCTGCAACAGTTTAAAGGACACATCTCTGACAGGAGTGGTTGAAAACACGTCTTCATGACACTAGAATCACGGTCCTGGAAAAACTGTAATGGAACACTTTCCATAAACTCTTGCCTTGGCCACATCTCCAGAAATATATTCCTGGAACACCTATCTGGAACGTATGTATAAAAAAGTCGTCCCTGGCAACACTTTCCCTGGAACACCTGTGAGGAGCATGTCTTACATCAGGCTCCAGCACCGTGTTCCAGCAAGAAGCTTTACGACCACATCCAAGAACATGAAGAACCTCTTCCAGGAACACTTCCAGAAGAATAAGTCCGACTACCATGTTCCAGGACAAGAACCTGGAAGGTGTCCTTGAGACGCCGCCACGTACATTTACATATATTCATTGCAATATTTATGAAATGAATATGCAAATTAGTGTAAAAAGTTCCGGAGATAGCCCAGAGAAAAAGTTTTTAATTTAAAAGAAATTGAGTTGGAGGTGATATGTATGTTTGACGAGACTCGATATGAACAAGTTTTTTGGGTAAGAAGTTTACCTTTGAGGATAGTTTGGGTGAGAGACTTTCCTGATAACACTTATATTTTATACCTGAAGAATTAGTTATCATTATGTCTTATAATTTATATCTGAAGAATTGTATGTCTCGTATCTTATATTGCACCTGAAGAATTAATTGCATGTCTTATACATAAACAATTAATTGTCTCTTATTTTATATCTGAAGAATTGCCTCTTCTATTTTTGTCTGAAGAATTACTTGTAAATAGTAACTGTAGTGCAAATGGTTATTAGTGTTCTTAGTAAATAATGTAAATAGTATTTGTATTGTAAACAGTAAATAGTGTAAATAATAACTATAGTAACAAGTAATAGAGCAGAGTAAAAAAAGAGTTACTTATTTTACTTAACCTAAACTATCGTGATTTCCTGACGTAAACTTATTTATTAAACCTAAACATCAGTGAACATATTACCAGGTGGTGTAAGGACGCCTTGGTCTAGAGTCGGACACGCGATATATCTCCGGACACTCCGCCGTAAGTCCTCTGTTTAAGACATTAGATCATGGTTATTATCACACTTATCTGGGGTCTTGTAGGCGCCAGTTTTCATGTTAAGTGTCCTGTCAGTCTGTCCGTCTCGATAGAAAGGGGTTATCATCTTATAACGGTGTCTTGGCATCTTAATATATATAAAAAGTGGATTCCATAGGGCTGGCGGTCCATTTGAGGCAGCGTTCTGAATACTAAGGAAGGTGTCATTGTGACTGACACTGTACTTGACCGTCTTCACTTCACCATCTGTAAAGTTAGTTGCTCAATCTCAGCTGGATGAAATAGGTATGCTTCGGGCGCGAACTTGTGACCTTTGGGATGGGAGACGAGTAATGTATCCAGTCGTCCGCCGCACCATCTAATAATATATCCAGGTTCATTATATAATTTACCGTCTAAGAATGTAATTAATAGTGTATATGTGATTTAAGGTATGAGTTGACAGGTGTTTAAGTGAGGGGAGGTAGTGACCACATGATAGATCCGGTCTCTCATTGAACCAGACGTGTGTTGTCGTCCGCCCCTCTACCGCCCTTACCTGCATGTAGTCCATCCATCATCACCGAGCTACCGACCTGTAGTACCGGTTTGTCCGCCTCTCGTATGGGCGTCTTGCCTCTTTCTTCCACTCATTATTCCTCATTATTACCATTTTCTTTTGTCATTTTTTACACTACATGAGGGAGAACTACGATAAAGTATATACTTATGATCAAGAAAGACCACTAATGGTATGTTACTTGGTTCTTATAGCCCCTCATAAGTTTCCCATAATGATAACTTGTGTGTCTTATTTTTTGTCATGATCTCACAAACCAAAACAGGTTCTAGGGAAGAAAAAAATTCTCCACGTGATTTTTTTCCTTTACATAGAGACGCTGTGACGAGAATAAATCCAGCGGCGTGTGAATGTGTGTAGGTTTCTTTTTTTTTCTCTATGTATAAACACGATAAGACTAGTGTTGTAAATTTGGTCTCTGTATGTATATTAGAGGGTGCGGTGGCCGAGAAGATACAATACTCGTCTCCTATCCCATGGGTCACAAGTTCGCACCCCAAGTAATCCTTCCCTTCCTCCCCCCTCTCCACTCCTTCCCAACCCAGGAATGGTTCTTTTAGGTCATATACGGGATGGGATCATATCTTAAGTGGAGTGTGAGCTTAAAGTGGTTAAGGTAAGGTGTCTGGTCTGCTGACACCACCACGGTACCTTCATGCTGTGGTTGGTAGCATTGTTTTTGTCTTCATTGTACCGTAATAGCTAAAGACATTCTCTCACGTGGTATTATCCGCGTTCATTAACAGGTCTCTCTCTCTCTCTCTCTCTCTCTCTCTCTCTCTCTCTCTCTCTCTCTCTCTCTCTCTCTCTCTCTCTCTCTCTCTGTCAAGCTGAGTAGAATAATTTATTAGTGGGGAGGTGTAAGAGACATGTGTTCAGTGGGATTGTCAGTTTGTTATTGTTTTGTGTCTGGAGTTATGTGTAGTGTTGTGGTGTGGAGGAAGCACAGGCAGCCAACAGCCCCCTCGCCCCCCCTCCCTCCCTCCTTCCAGCGTTTCCCCCCCCCCCCCAAGAGTAATAAAAAAAAGGAAATAATAAATGGTAGTGAAAATAAATTTATCATTAAACCTTGGGCTGTATTTATTTTTTATTTATATTTTGCCTTAGGTTTTATTGATAGAGTTCGATATGTTTTATTATTTATTTTAATTGTTCTACTGTTATTATTATTATTGTGATGGATATATAGATCTAAATTAATGTTCTCTGGGAAAATAGTTAATAACGCGTCAGCCAGAACGAGAATTCTCAAAGAGTTTTCGTAAATTAAGTCTGTCTCGTTAACACATCTCACGGTTATACTTATTAAATCTATTGTACAAAATAGACTAAAATGACACCCAGAATTATACACTAAATCTCGACAATAACTATCAACGTGTTCTCTTACCACCAGTTAGGAGATGAAAGTCACAAGTGAGTGAGTTAGTTACAGTACCCTCACCACCACACGCCCACCACCGGCCTGTGTGAGGAAGGTCCATGTGTTTGTGTACCGTAACTCTCTGTACACCTTTATAATCACAAAGGTACCCTGTATAATCCTGCTTGTACTTCCATATAACAGTATACATACACCTTATATCCGCTTATGCACACCTTTGTAATCATATATGTACAGTATATACATGGATAGGCTATACCACCCATCATCTCCCACCACCATCATTACCTACCACCACCCCACTACCGTCTATCACCCATTCCCACCACTACACCACCCACCAGCAGCCACTGACATAATTAAACTTATATTTGTGTACCGAGGTAGCCTTGGTATGGTAATGTTGTGCCAGGGAACTCATTAATATTCAAGACTCAGAAATGATTATGCGCAATTAAGGCGGCAGTTTCCGGAGACATACACCCGACCTGCCGCCGCTCAGGTTAATTAGCAATTTGTGGGATGTAAGGAGACGAGGCCGCTGTGCCCAGCTGTCAGGACGTGTATGTTAATTCCGGGTCAAATTCCAGATTCCAGAACCTCATTAGGGAATGATTATGTGGCGGCAGCTCTGGCACTTGACGTTATTACGCGTTAATGTTGCCGCCCTATTGGTTGTTTGGTCATTGATAATGAGTTTGTGTTCATATTGGTGTGATATCACGAGTTAATATTGGTTTGATATCACATACTGATGTTGTCACGCGTTGATGTTAATGCTGTTTTCAGGTGTTGATATTAGTGTTGATGTCATGAGTTGATATTGGTGTTTCCATACGTTGATATTAGTGTTGTTGTCACTCGTTGATACTGGTCTGATGTTGTCACTTGGACATCGTGGTGGCCAGTGTGTGAACAAGACTGGCTCGCTGACCTTAAATAATTCGCCTGGGGGTGTGGGTGAGCTAGTGTTTATATCAAGGCTAATGCTTAAATGGCCTCTGTGTGGACTGTTGTTGTTTTTATTATGGTTTTTAGTAGTGGTATTTTTTAAAACAATGTTATAGGTTTTAAGTTTATGGTTTTATTGTTATTTTGGTAATTATTAGTATCGTTATTTTTCTTCATCATCATCATCATCATATTATTATTATTATTATCATTACTCCTCTTATCTGCCTTTGTTGTTCTGCTGCATCATCTGCTTCTCTTCCCCCTCTTCCCTTGTCCTTCCTTCTCTCTTAATTGAAAGAGAATGATAAAGAGAAATAGAGAATGCGAGAGAAAGCGGGAAGAGGAGAAACAACACAAATAATATATAAGACATACAACAGTGACAGTAACAACAGGAGCCGCAACAACAGTACCAGCAACAACAGAAACAATGACAGTGACAACAGTAGCAGCATCAACAGTAGCATGGAGAACAGGAACAATGACAGTAACAACAGTAGCATGACTGACAGTAACAGCAGTAATAGCAACAGCAACAACAACAGCGGTAGCCACATTAAGAGGGTCACTTCCAAACAAGGGCCAGCCACACGCCATACACGGCTTATCTCCCAGACAGGCTTATTAACCTACACGTACATCCTCTTGCTGAACCATACCCACGTTTGTCACCCTAGATGGATAGGTGTACATATACAGTATATATATATCACCTTACACGGGGAAAAGGTAGATTATATTACACTAATATATCACCCTACATGGGAGACAGACACACACGTATACAGTGTTACACAGACCATACAGGTATTTTTTTCCAAAAGAGGCAGGAGAAATTAAGAAGTGTAATATATATATGAAGATAAAGGAAGACATGAAGACAGAAGGATAGAAATTAAATAATATACACAGTACGACACGTTACTGGTATACACGCTGGTAATAAAAACGAGAGATGAGAGAACCTCCGAGAATCATAGACGTAGAGACGATGGGAGAGAGAGATTACCGCGAGATAATTGGCCTCTTTGAAACTCCATTGAAAACGGTGGTTGTTCAAAGTCACATGGGCAGTGTGTGTGTGTGTGCGTGTCGTTCGTCTCCTATTGGGCGTGCATCTGTATTCTAAATATATCAAGTTTGTATCACTATTATTTTTTCGTGTATGTGTTATTTATTTTATTTTTTTATGGCTGTTACTGTGGCTGCAGGCTGGTGTTGTCATGGTGGGGGGAGGGGGACGGTCTGGAACGTGCCGGAAATATGGATTTTTCTGCAACAAAAGTCCGGAATGATTCTTTCGGTGTATTTTTTTGTATACTTGGGTGTATTTTGACATGCTTGTGGCATTTTTGCGGCATATTCCGGTGTATTGTATGTAGAATATTCGGGTGTATTGTGTGTAGAATATTCGGGTGTATTGTGTGTAGAATATTCGGGTGTATTGTGTATTCCGGTGCAGTTTAGAATATTTTTTACGTATAGTATAGTATCACTGTAAGGTTTTGCATAATCCAGCTTGTTGTAGTAAGTTTATGTTAGCAGACCTGACTTATGGTGCTTGTGTCCCCGGACTTAGTGTTGTCAGTGGGGTCAGGGGCGTGGCGGTGACATAAATTATTGCTTGGAAAAAAAAAATACAGATGGTCTTTCGATTTACAGCATATTCGGATCACCTGAAAATTAGTCCCCCACACAAGTTTTATTTCACCTTAGGATTAACCACCCCTAACCTAACCTATCCTAACCTAACCTAACCTAACCACCCCTAACCTAACCTAACCTAATCTACCTAACCTAACCTAAGTTCATAGATGTAAAGGAGCTTGTGGGTGTGAAGTTGTGGGTCAGTGTTAGGATGAGGTCAGCTGGACGTTTCTCTCCGGGGTGATGATATAAACTAAAGTCTCGAGCAGAAAGTCTAGATTTCGTCTCCATGTATTGTGGTGTAGTGTAGTGTGGTGTAGTGCAGTGTAGTGCAGTGTAGTGTGGTGCAGTGTAGTGTGGTGTAGTGTAGTGTAGCGTTTTTTCTAAGGGTATTTAAAATATTGCAATTGGGTAGCGTGTGGTTATGTTGGTGTGGTCGTATAGATATGACTGTTTTGATATGGTCATGTTGATGTTGTAATATTGGTGTGGTCGAAATGGTGTGGTAATGTAGATATGATCGTTTTGGTGTGGTCGTGTTCATGTGGCCGTGTAGATGTGGTCGTACTAGTGTGGTCGTGTCAGTGTGGTTGTGTTGATGTGGTCGTGTTGGTATGGTCGTACTGATCTAGTCGTGTTTGATAGTGTGGTCGTTTAGTCACCTGGGAGTGTAAATATAAATTCACCGGCCTGGCGCAATAGTGACAGCTCAGTGTGCTTGAGGTTAGCTTAGACAAGGTCTGTCTGGCGGAGGAAAGTGAAATATAATATTTATATCAATCATTTTTAAAATAAGAGACTTCACTACGCCAGTCATCCAGCTGCAGCACCTCTACTGGTAAACGCGCGCGCTCAGATGTAAACCTAACACCCACTCGCGTTTTTTGTGGGCCAATAAACCGCTATAACTGTCATAAAAATTGTCCCGCTATGTTGGTTTTTTCACTTCCTCAGGTTGAAAAAAGCTAAGAGAACATGATTGGTTTACATCTGGTTTTGTAAAGACCAAAACTCAAGAATTTATAGTCATTGTGGGGACTTGTTACTGTGATGGCTGACAATGTTGTGCAGCAGATATTATATCTTTTCAGTTTACATTCTAGTCTTGGTAAAAACATTAATCCCAACTTATCCAGCTTTTAATGCATGGGTTTTAATATAGTATAGGCCTCTTGAACCGCAGGTGCTTCTCAAAGGTAACATAGTCAATGAGAGTTGATCTATATAGATGTACACACATACACGTATCTGCCCACCTGAGACCGATGTCTTTGGAAATGAACACAGTGTACAGCAGTTTCATTCCGGATGTCAAGGATTCACAAATAGTGATCAGAAGTGTTCATCCTTTGTGTCATATTGTATCAGCGATAAGGGGCATATTTTTTTTTAATTCGACCAATAGTATCTATACGGAGGGTCCCATGAACTTTAAAATGAACTCCACGACTCCTGTTGTCACACAAAATTGTAAAGATACTTCATGGAGGCAGGGATACGTGTTACTGTACTTGGGTTACTTCATGTTGTGATCTGCTCTTGTAATCTGTTGGCTTCTGGTATATGTCACAAAATATGAATCAAAGGCCGCAATTAAGGTAAATACAAGTATTCTGAAATTCACGAGGGTAATTATCTCCATATATTTGTTAATATAAATATAAAGATTGGGTGAGGCTCTGGGGAAAAGTTTGTTTGTTCTCTGTTTCACGTCATTATCAATCATTGGACATATGGAGGAGAAATAGTAACATGCTTTTAAGGCAGTGAGTAACGTGAACCAGGTGCACCACACAACTGCTAACTCTGGTGCAAAACAAGTCGTTAGTAACTCTGGGTTGTGCTAATAACTGCAGCTCTTAGGAGTTTGTTTGTCGCCAGCCCCAGCCTGTCACATTTTACCTTAAAGTCTATGAGAAACTCGAGATCACTGAAACTTAGAGGTATTTATCTTACTTAATGTTTCAGCCAAATTTCAGTGTTGTGCGGGATTTCGAAATACTATTTAAAAATGAGTGAATTATACATGCAAAAATAGCATAATTTTTGTGTAATCTGATATTATCTAATTATTCTTTAGGGGAATGTACCCAGCCCTGTTGACAAAAACTGTCTCACTATAGTGTCTGATTAGAGGAGGTCATTACTGGACTACCTGACCAGATACAGAGCTTAAATTATCCCAGAGTAATTATGGGGGATAATTTTAGTTTAACCCAATGTATACTGTAGGTATTCTGTGAGGAAGAGCTTGTCACTTGGTAGGTCTGTGTGTATGTAGGCTTGTGTGTATGTAGGCTTGTGTGTATGTAAGTCTGTGTGTATGTAGTCTGTCTTAATGTAGATTTTGTATATGTAGGTCTGTGTGTAGTGTGTCTATATGTAGGTCTGTGTATGTGGTCTTTGTATATGTAGGTCTGTGTGTAGTGTGTCAATATGTAGGTCTGTGTATGTGGTCTTTGTATATGTAGGTCTATGTGCGTGTAGGTTTGTATGCATGTAGACCTTTGCATATGTAAGGTGCAAAAAACAACAACAGTTTCTAGGGCCTAAGATGTGTGTGTGAGTGAAGACAAGATGTTAACACTCGTGGTGGTTCTATTGCAGGAGAAAAATACAAGGGAGTTTGGCTTAGTTGAGAGTCCCAACCTGCCTCCCCATTACCCCAGGCTGATGAAGAGTCGAGGGAGGCAGTGGGGGAGAGGGAGATGATAAACGTGTGGGGGTGATGAGCTTACAGACAGACAGATGAGGAGGCAGGTGCTAAGGGGGGGGGGGAGTAGGGTAAGGAGTAAGGGTGAGGGGTAGGCAGGTGTTGGGGAGGGGGTGTATATACATCTACGTAATGTTGATATCTATATGATATTGAGCGCGCGCGGACACACACCTCACTCTCTCTCTCTCTGTCTTCCTACCACGTCTTTCTTTCGCCATTCTTACCTTCCTCTTTTCTTCTCCTTACTTCTCTCACCATCTTCTATCTCACTTCCTTTCTAGTGTTTATCTTTCACTTTCTTTTTCTTTCTCGCCTCTTACCCTACCATCTACCTTACTCTTGATGGACTCTTTCTACTTTCCCTAATCTTTTTCCCCTATCTTACCCAATTCTCCTTCCTTGCCTTCTGTCCCTACCCTTCTCCCTACCCCTACCCTACTCCCTACCCTACCCTCTTTCGTTCTCCCTTTACCCCCTCTCCCTTCCCCTCTCTCACTCCCCCTCCTCCTCTCTCCTTCCCCCTTCCCCCTCTCAGTCTATCCTACCCTTTTCCTCTACCAATGTTCCTGCCCTGCCCTGCCCTGCCCTGCCCTGCCCTGCCCTGCCCTGTGTCTGGGGTAGCGAGAGACCACACCCATGGTATCTTATGTTGGGTAGACCTTGTATTGATCTACAAATCATTAGCGTGGCCTACCTGTATGTGAGTGTCGAGGTGTGATAATATTCGACATGAAACCTTTTGCTTATATGGAAAAGAGTTGACGTAACATATTGATATATTTTTGTACATTGTCTCTCTCGCAACTCCATTCCCTCCCTCCCTCCTTTCTCCAACACTGTACCTCCTGCAGTTATTTCCATTTTCTTGACACACACTGCTTCCTCCCTCCCTCCTTTCCTTCTCCCCTCTCCCTTCTTTCCCTCCTTCCTTCCTGCATAAGATAGTGCACCAAAACGTCTTTTCCCCGACTCTTCTTCCCACTCCTAAATTTCCCTCTCTGTCCCTATCCCCTCTTATGGTCCCCGCCCACCCTGTAGTCATCCCTGATTTCTTCACTTCGTGTCTCCACCCCTGAAATCTTCCCTCTCCCCCTCTGTCCTTCCCCTTCCCCCTCCCTTCCCTTACCCTCCCCATGCCCTCCCCCTACCCAGAAGCCCCCCCTCGGCCTCATCCATCATGGTGGGGGTACTGCGGCAGGTTAAGAGGCGGAGGGAACAGGTGGAGACTACCACGAAGGACGGGTGCGGCCGTGCAGGTCGCTCTGAGGGTGAGGGCAGACGCATGCAGGACGGAGATTAACCGATTGTGCAGGTCACTCCGGGGTGAGGGAACCTGGCAGGCTGGAGGAGATAAACGTTGGTGCAGTTTGGGGAAAGACTGAAGGTGAGATGGGGGGAGGGGGGTTACATGATGGAGGAGGGCGGGGCAGGTTATGAGGTGACTAATACGTTTTGTTTTTGCCTTTTATTAGTGAATAGATTATTTTATATATTTTTTAATTAGTTACAGGTGACCATAACATTAATTTACCTGTATAACACTACGGCTGAGGCGGCTCTAGGGTCGTATTACCTGTTATGTTGGACTCGGCTCGTTAAAATATCTCCCTTAACGAGCTGAGAATTACGGTTAAACTCTACCTGAATGAGATTTCACACTCCCTCAGTATCATTTAGGGGAGAAACTTAATGTAGAGAAAAAGATCCTGTGTGTTTTAATCTTGTCTTCTAGCGGTGACTAGGTGAGGGTTTTCTCAGAAACCTCCAAGTCTTATTTCTAAGACACTTGACACTGAGGCTGATGTAACACAGCTTTAAATAGTCGTGTGGGTTTGTTTGGGATATAATACCTTATAGGAGTGTTGCGTCAGCCATCTTGGATCTTCTGAGGAGCTGAGGCTAATGTTTGGGTCCAGCATTCGTGTTGGAGCTGTGAACCAGAGACGAAGTTTAGCGTATGTTAGTGAAATATATTCCTGTATTTACATTTATTTACCTGCCTTGACCATCTCATTGTGTCATTAGGGAGAATCATGTATGTTAATTTAGTATTATGTGACTCTTGATTGGTAGAGTTTGTGTAGCCTCTGGAAAGCCTTGTAAAGACTCCTAGTTACCTGAAGCTTTATACACGTGCTACTCACGAGTCACTTGTGTATTTGCTTTTGTATGTTTATCTTTATATGTTGGTCGTTCTGGCAACCATCTTGGATTTAAGGTACAAGAAAGAGAGTTCTATTTAAGTTCTAAATTTAAAACTACAACTAAGACATATTTGTGGTCTGGTTAATATTGACGACTGACCCTCGGACGAGTTATTTGTTTTGCTGTTTATTTCATACTCTATTTTCATCAGGAGTTCTGATGTTAATCAATTCCTGTGCAAATGCTTCATTTCGTCGATAATTAGGCGCGCATTACTTTGTCTTCTCGGCGGTAATGCGGCGGTGACGTCTCATCCCAGGATGTAAACAGCCAATCATATTGACATATTTCAAAACATTCCGCCGCCCGGGCCGGATCAATGCCGATGCTCAGTGCATGCTTACGAACCGTTCCGTATGGGCGACTGCTGTCACGTCCATAAAACCCCCCCTCAAAATTACACCATATCACAGCATACCTGAGGGGGGGGGGGGGGCTGCTGGGAAGTTAGCTAGGTTGGTGAGGTCTTTTAACAATGCTTCTGCTGCTTGATTTTTTTTATATCAACTAATGTTAGGTTAAGTTTAATTTAGAAATAACAAGCATTTTAACACGTTTTCACAAACTACGTCAGTGTCCACTATAAAACCTAGTGAAGTTACGGCGTTTTTATAACCGTTTTCTCTGAAATATTGGCCGCGGGTCAGTCGTCAATAATTACCAATTTCCGTGACTTTGGACAGTTTGCATTTGCTGACACTGTTTATCTAATGAAATCACTCATTCTAGTTATATTTTGATTCGATTTTACGTGATGATCGCTAATGCTGAGATGGAGCCTTCTGAATTAGAGTCTATATGTATGTGTATGTATGTATATTTTCACTCAACATTATTTTCTTCTTATTAACTATGGTACAATACGTCAGGTGCTGGTCGTGGTCTAACATTACACAAAGACTACCAATGATGTGACACTCCGCGCGGTCCCCATGTAGTGAGACTCACCCCGTTGTAGGTAATGGTCCCAATATTGATGGGCCATATCACAGATTGTGGCTAAATTACATTTTGTGGCCAAAGTGCAGACAAGTCACATTACACTTTGTGGCTACAATACAAATGGGCCACATTAATCATTGTGGCCGTATTGAAGGCACACCGCATTGCAGGTTGTGACCCAGTGCAGACGGGTCACAGTGCAGGTCCCCTGCCAATCACATAATACTCGCCTAATGGGTGGTGGTGCAGTGCCACTCCGACCTGTGTCTCTACCAAGATGGATGTGTGTGTGCGTGCGTTTATGAGTGTATGTGTGTTTATGAGTGTATGTGTATGTATGTGTTCGTGTGTATGAGAGTGTTTGTGTGTGTACCACCTCCCTTCTACCTCTCTCCCAAGCTACAGTTCTCCCTCCGCCCTCTCTCCCATTACCCCGCCCCACATCTCCCCCTCCCCACCTCTTCCCCTCCTCCGTCTCACCTCTCCCCTACCCCGTCCCACCTCTCCCCCACTCCGTCCCACCTCTCCCCCACTCCACTTCTCCCCCTCCCTCCCCCCGACTCAATCATCTTAAATTCACTTCATCACTACATCTCAGGTGCAGTAACACATGCTCACCAACACATAATTTACTGTGTAGTATCGTTGTGTATCTAATGTTATTTGTTCCTTCTTCTTGCAGGTGAGTGATGCAGGTGTTGACAGGTGCTGCAGGTCTATGGTTAGCCTGACATCTGTCTGTGTCGTGTCTGGGGCTTATTCTACCCCCGCCCCCCCCCCTCTCCCTCCCCTGCAGCCAGAGTTGGTGAGTAGATAATATGTTATATGATTTTCGTACCATTAAAACGGCGCCCATGGAGGTTTAAGCCAGGCTAAAGTTATCCCCTGGCGTAGCTTCCAGAAAGTGGGTGAACATTATCGTCTGGCGTAACTTTCATGAGGCAGGTGAATGCTATTTCATCTGGCGTAGCTTTCAGGAGGCGTGTCAGTGCGGGATGGTGGGGAGAACGCCAAGCCCTGTTGATTGCTCTTGCTGACGCTTGAGATCGTGCCAGAGGTTCAAAGTTGTTACGATACTGTTTTTGGAATGCGGTTCAAAATAAACACACACACACACGTTCCAAAAAAACGGTCTAGTGTGTAACTTTGAACCCCTGCCAAAAACCTCAGTATTGGAACAAGTAACAAGATCTATAGATTATTGTAACTCTCAGACTAAGGTTAGGGTATAAGTACCTCTGGCAGTTTGCCTACAAGATGTGAATATAACTAATTGTAGAGTGTGCGGCCACACTCCAACATTACGTCCTCCTCGACTACTAGAGTACTGTATAGATTGAGGAAATATTTTTTTTAGGGACAGGTTCGAGGACACGGCACAGTATGTGACATGGCACAGTACTTTAATTTTAATGGTAAGATAGCTGATATATTAAGACTGTGTCCACATTTTGCATTTAGTAGCTAAGTCAAGTCCCGTGTACACTTAATGTGCTGGAAATACTCTGCAACATTCATTATCATAATATCTCAACCACCAATCCTTCTTGCGCTACAGATTACAGGATAAGGATAGGGGTGCACTGCCACTGCCCACGGCAAATTAAAATTCATTTGAAATTGCTGCCGAGTGTATAGGGAGGGGGGGGGGGGAGGGGGTGTATCTTTGGTGGACAGATTGCCTTCAAACCTGCTCCTTCCTGTTCATTTGATCTTCTGTATAGTGTAACACCTAGGAGTCACCTTCAGTCCTTCAGTTTTACTTTTAGTTGGGAGAGAGAGAATGAGTGAGTGAAGAGAGATAGAAAGGGAGAGACGAATAAAAATAGCCAGAGCGAGCGAGTGACCTAGGTGAAACGAGTGAGGGACCACGTAAGGAAGAGAGTGATTCAGAGAGTTGAGTGAGTGAGTAAATGATACGGTGAGTAAGCGACTGATTGATAGACCGGAGCGAGTGTGCTAGTGAGTGATTGTGTGAACAGAGAGACTTAGTGAGCAAACGAGTGATTGTTAATATGTGGCTGAGAGTTAGTGTGCTAGTGAGGGATTTATTGAGCTAGCAAGCGATTTATTGAGCAAGGTAGCGATTAAGTGGAAAAGGTGGTTTTATGATGGGACAAGTTACTTATTTATTGAGCGTCTAAGTGGTTTGTTGAGCGAGCGAGTGATAGATTATGTGAGTAAGTGAGGGTGAAAACCTTTGACTAAGTTGAGTTAGCGAGTAGAGGATTGATTGGGTAACTTATTGAGGGAGTGACCGAACTAGCGAGTGAGTGACTTGGGGGGGGGGGGGGAATCAAACTAGTAGGTGACTTAGCGAGCGAGCAGGCGAGTGAGTGACTTAAGGAGCGAACTAGTGTGTGGCTCAGCGAGCGAACGGGTGATTTAGTCAGGGAGTGAGCGAGAGAACTATAGGGAGTTACCAAACTAGTGAAAGACCTACTGAATGAGTGAGTGGGTGAGTGAATTGATGTGTGAGAGAAAGTGAATTTATGTGAAATTTATAGACTGTGCATTCATGACAATTAGAGAGAGGGGGGAAAAGGAGAGAGAACTAGATATAGAGAAAGAAAGATAATTTATGTGTGAGAGAAAAGGGGAGAATGAATTAGTGTGGAATTGAGAGGGATAATTAGTATGACGAAGAGAGAATTAGTGTGCCAGAGAGAGAGAGAGAGAGAGAGAGAGAGAGAGAATTAGTAGCAGGAGAAAATCTGTAATGCCAGTGACACCAATTACTTCTGACATTTCCCCCCAGGCTGGTGTAGTATTGATCAGCCTCGTGTCACACATACCAATGGTGTCTTCTCCCTGTCTCTCACCAACACTAAATTCATTAATGAGGATAATGATAATGACGCCTTGTGATTGTAATAATGATACTACCTTTTGTTTTGTAATGATGATTGTGATGATAACCGCAATGAAAATAATACTAATGATAATAGTAGTACTGTAATGACGATGATAATAATAATATGATGATGGTGATAAATAATAATGATAACTAATAATTGTGCATACATTAGGTTTCCTTAGTGATGGAGTGGGTGGGTGGATACTAATGGACTGGGCGGACTGGTAGGAGAGTTAGTGGGTGGAGTGGAGTGGAGTGGAGTGGGGCGGCATCACCCCTCAAAACACCCTCAAGGCAGTGAGGATTTATGACACGTTGTTACACTAAAAGGCGCCATTTTTTTCCCCTGGTGGCGGAGGTGAAAACGCCATGGGTATTACTGTGGGTGGGTGGGTGGTGGGTTGATCACACGCCTACTTGCTCCTGCCCACACATTTTCACACCCACACATTCCCACCTTCATACTTCATCACACTCTTCCATCTACATCCCCCCCCCCCCACACACACACTCTCTCTCTCTCCCTACACACACACACACACACTCACTCCCTAAACACACTCTCCCTACACACACACACACACACTCTCCCTACACACACACACACACACACTCTCCCTACACACACACACACACACACACACACACACACTCTCCCTACACACACACACACACACACACACTCATTCCTGTCCATACACACTGCCACCCACACTCTGCCACCCACACACTGCTGCCCACACACACACACACAGCCGCCCATGATCCCTCAGGCTCACACTAATGGGTCAAAGGGGTCAGGAGATAATGACAACAAATGGAAGTGTAAATACCTTAAGACTGTTAAAATAATCACCGTTTTTTTTTTACCTGCGTCAGTCAGCTCTGTGAATGCGAACCTTGGATGGCTGATACTGACTTCCTCTCGCACACTGACCGATACCCACTGACTGATGTAGATGGAAGCCTTTCAGTGGTGTTGGTGAGAACATTTTCGGGACACACGGCTTGACTGCTCACTTAAGTCGGCTCTTTGTCAACGTCATCTGGGACCCCATAACAAACTGCGCCCACGCATGCCCCCCCCCCCCCTTCCCACACCCTCCTGGGCGTGCGTGCGTGTCTCTTACTGCGGATGTGGGTGTAAGAGTGTGGACGAGGGGTGGGAACGAAAGAGTGAATCTCAGACTGTGTGAGAGGGAAGGGGGAGGGGGGGGGGAGGGATGTAGAGGTAATAGTGTGTGGGTGGGGGGATGAAAGGCTCAGTGGGTGGAGGGTGTAGTGGATGTAGGGGGGTGGACGACTTACTGATGTAGAGGGTGTAATGCACGGGCGGCTTACTGGTGTGTAGTGGGTGGAGGGTGTAGTGGTTGTAGGGGGGTGGACGACTTACTGATGTAGAGGGTGTAATGCATGGGCGGCTTACTGGTGTGTAGTGGGTGGAGGGTGTAGTGGATGTAGGGGGGTGGACGACTTACTGATGTAGAGGGTGTAATGCATGGGCGGCTTACTGGTGTGTAGTGGGTGGAGGGTGTAGTGGATGTAGGGGGGTGGACGACTTACTGATGTAGAGGGTGTAATGCATGGGCGGCTTACTGGTGTGTAGTGGGTGGAGGGTGTAGTGTGGGTGGGGTGGGGGGGGTGACACTGACGTGTTACCACGTGACGTAAGAGCCGCGGGAATGACACTGTGACGGGGATCAATTGGACCGTAATGGACACTTTGTGTAGGCGTGCGAGGCATGGAGGGCGTGTAGGAGAAGGGCTATTGGGCGTGTGAAAGGTGGTGCTGATGGGCTTGTAGGAGAAGGGCTAGTGGGCGTGTGAAAGGTGGTGCTGATGGGCGTGTAGGAAAAGGGCTAGTGGGCGTGTGAAAGGTGGTGCTGATGGGCGTGTAGGAGAAGGGCTATTGGGCGTGTGAAAGTTGGTGCTGATGGGCGTGTAGGAGAAGGGCTATTGGGCGTGTGAAAGGTGATGTTGATGGGCGTGTAGGAGAAGGGCTATTGGGCGTGTGAAAGGTGGTGCTGATGGGCGTGTAGGAGAAGGGCTATTGGGCTTGTAAAAGGTGGTGTTGATGGGCGTGTAAAAGGTGGTGCTGTTAGTGGGCGTCGGTATCAGAGGACGTGTGGGTAAACCTGCAGGTGAGCGGCGTGTGGGCGTCCTGACATAGAGACATAATTAACTCTGGAATTTCCATATAACATTTTAAAAGTTATTTGTGTAATTGAAATGTTTATCCCTGGCTTTGGACTGGGCGGGGGGGGGGGGGGGGGGAGCAACCAGCGACTCGACACTAAACACATTGGTAGGGAAGGGGAAGGAGACATGCTCTCAAAATTCTCAACACTACGAGGCGTCAGCCACACATCCGTCTCAACCATCGTTCATAATACTCAGCGTCATAAAATCCTCCCGACGATACTATCAATACCGAGAGCAGGAGAAAAAGTGGATGAGGTACTTCCCCCCCCTCTCCTTCCCCTCCCCTCCCTCTCCTCATCCCCCTCCTCCTCCTTCCCCTCCCCTCCCTCTCCTCATCCCCCTCCTCCTCCTTCCCCCTTCCCCTTATGTTGGTACCGCTCGATGGATCATTCTGTCACCGCTACCTACCAGATACCATTCTTAATTTAGTGTTGTGCAGGATGTTAACTTGTTGTGTACCTTGTGGCCGCTAATGTGTTGCGGTCCTGTGCGTACTAAAAGGATGTTCACAGTGTTACCGTGTGTGCCAAAAGGGTGTTTACAGTGTTACTTTGTGGACTAAAGGGTGTTTACAGTGTTACTTTGTGGACTAAAGGGTGTTTACAGTGTTACTTTGTGGACTAAAGGGTGTTTACAGTATTATTTTGTTACCGCTAATGTGTTGTAATGAGTACTGACTAACCTAACCTAACCTAACCTAGCACCTGAATTACGTATATTAGTGAGGATAGAAAGTGATTGAATATTTAGTCATCACCTGTTCACCTGTTCACGAATATTAAAGTTCACTTCGTTTATTTGTGTTCAAGACGACAATGTTAAACCCTTTCAATTGGGAACAAACATTAGATAAATAAATCACAAATAAAAAAAAATAATGGTGTAGGTATGATAAATATAGTAAGAAGATGATGACAAGGAATATTAGCCTCAGCAATAATAAGAAGAATTATGATACAGGGATTAATTAATGTTGTTTACTGATCACAGACACGACTAAGACACAGCTGATGTTAATGCGTGTTGTTTATCCGTGCGAATGTCAGTATATAATCGTTTAAAGGGACATTTTATACTTTTAGGTTAAAAGTTGCCATGGTATTGGCTTGGCCCCTGTGTGTGTGTGCGTGAGTGAAGACGTTTATAGTGTGGACGTGGGCCCCCCAAAAGACATTGTCATGCCAACTATGAACGAGTAAACTGACTCCTGAACAGTGAACAAGGAAGTTAGTGTGTTGGGGAGACGTGAGGGCGATACTGGTACGCGGTACCTCCCCAACATACCTGAATTTTTGTACGTTGTTTAAGAGTCGGTGTAGGGATTCAGAAGTTGACGTCACACACACACACACAGTCTCGTGCCAGCATTGAACCCATGAACTGTCTTCTTAATCGGTAATGATGACCAATCAGTGATGGATGAAAATCGGTAATTGTAGAGGTGTTTAAAGGGCGATTAGATAAATAACAAGGCTGATCAAGTATTGGCCACAGGCGACGTTATACCGCCCTTGAGAGATAAAGACTCCCTCACGCCTGAACTTCATCATCCGTCAGGTCATGAAGGGCGGTATTGAGCTGAAGGGGCAATTGAAAGTAGGATGATTCATGTGTATAATAAGTTTTTATGTTGTTTAAAGGAAAGAAAAAATAACAGGTATGATCATCAAGAATTAAACTTTGTTCCTTATTCATTCTTTACTATTATTTTTTTATTCCTGTTGATGTTGATGAGTTATACCTGAGTCAAAACAGACGTCGAATATAGATCTTCCTGTCGAATTGATATTCCCGTCGAATACCTAAACCACTGGTACAAGTCTTTACCTGTTATGGTGGTGGGTGGCCGGACAGGTGTCGCCCCCCCCCCCTCCTGCTTCTTAGCATTCAGCAGGTAGCGGGTTGCTCCACCCCTTTAGCACGATGCTAGTCCTCCCTCAGCAGGTACACTCGACCTGATAGTGTACAGTACTCATTTATTGGTGAGTGCACGAGGGCCAGTGTACAGGGAGGAAGGGAGGGTGCACGGTCCTCCACTCCAGCTTCCTATGATATAATGCAGGTGACACTGGAGGCGTTAATGATGTCTGAGGCAGTGTTGTGATACAGGTGGTGTGCACGACTCAGTGTTGTGATACAGGCGGTGTGCACGGCTCAGTGTTGTGATACAGGCGGTGTGCACGGCTCAGTGTTGTGATACAGGCGGTGTGCACGGCTCAGTGTTGTGATACAGGCGGTGTGCACGGCTCAGTGTTGTGATACAGGTGGTGTGCACGGCTCAGTGTTGTGATACAGGTGGTGTGCACGGCTCAGTGTTGTGATACAGGCGGTGTGCACGGCTCAGTGTTGTGATACAGGCGGTGTGCACGGCTCAGTGTTGTGATACAGGCGGTGTGCACGGCTCAGTGTTGTGATACAGGTGGTGTGCACGACTCAGTGTTGTGATACAGGCGGTGTGCACGGCTCAGTGTTGTGATACAGGCGGTGTGCACGGCTCAGTGTTGTGATACAGGCGGTGTGCACGGCTCAGTGTTGTGATACAGGCGGTGTGCACGGCTCAGTGTTGTGATACAGGCGGTGTGCACGGCTCAGTGTTGTGATACAGGTGGTGTGCACTACTGATTAATGGCTGTGATATGGGTGTCAACGAGTGAATGATTGTGTTGACCTTGACGTGGAGAGCCCCAGACAAGATTGTGGGCGTGAGCGTAGGTGTAAAGGGCTGTTAAATGCGTGCAGGTGTATGTGTGGGCGGGGCGGACATGGGGCGTGTGATGTGTTTGTAAGGTAATTAAGTAGTAAGCAGTTTTACCTTAGGTGTGCGGCAAAGGTAAAGACAGGTGTCTGTTGGAGGTATAGGAAGGCGTGTAAGGCAGGCATGTGTTGGGAGAAACAGGTAGACGTGTAAGGCAGTAGTGGGGAAATTTCTTGAATCAATTATATCAAAGAACATTCGATCACATTTAGGGAAAAGCAAATTAATCTACGACTCTCAACATGGCTTTACAAAGGGAAAGTCTTGTCTAACAAATCTGCTGACGTTTTTTAGGAAAGTCTTCGAGGTTAGTAGATAATGACGATAATTACGATGTTATTTACTTAGACTTTAGCAAAGCGTTTGACAGAGTACCGCATCAGAGACTTCTGAGAAAAGTTAAGGCTCATGGTATCGAGGGAAAGTTTTAAATTGGATAAAATCATGGCTCACCGCTAGAACACAGAGGGTCATCGTGGATGGTGTTAAATCTGAGTGGGGCTGTGTAACCAGTGGGGTTCCCCAGGGGTCAGTACTGGGCCCACTCTTGTTCATAATCTGTATAAACCATCTAGATACTGGGATCAGCAATGGCATAAGCAAGTTTGCCGATGACACCAAAATAGGGCGGCAGATTAATTCAGGGCAGGATGCAAATGCACTACAGGAGGACTTAAATATACTGCAGGAGTGGTCAGAAAAATGGCAAATGAAATTCAACACCAGCAAGTGCAGCGTACTTAATATTGGTAGAACAAATACTGTCAATGTATACAGCCTTAACAACATCAACCTAGAAAGGTCGACTTGTGAAAGAGACCTAGGGGTACTTGTAAGCCCGGACCTACGGCCTAGAAAACAGTGCGTTAATGTTCGAAATAAGGCAAACAGAGTATTAGGTTTTGTATCTAGAAGTGTAAGTAATAAGAGTGCAGAGGTCTTATTGCAACTATATCTTGCGCTAGTCAGGCCGCACCTCGATTATGCGGTTCAGTTCTGGTGCTCTTATTATGGAATAGATATCAATTCACTGGAATCGGTGCAGCGAAGAATGACGAAAATGATTCCGGGACTTAGAAACCTTCCATATCAAGATAGGTTAAAGAAACTAAACTTGCATTCCCTAGAAAGACGAAGAGTGCGGGGAGATATGATAGAAGTATTTAAGAGGGTGAAAGGAATCAATAAAGGCGACATAGGTAAAGTTCTTATAATATCCGAGCAGGATAGGACTCGTAGCAACGGATTTAAGTTGGATAAGTTTAGGTTTAGGAGGGAGATTGGAAGGAACTGGTTCACAAATAGGGTGGTGGACGAGTGGAACAAGCTTAGCAACTTTGTAGTAAGTGCTGGAACGCTGGAAAGTTTCAAAAGGAGGCTGGATAGATCCATGGATGACAGAGAGTGATAGTAACTCTCAACAGGAGCTGCCATGCACAATTGCACAGGCCAACCGGCCTTATGTGTGTTGGGAGAAACAGGTAGGCGTGTAAGGCAGGCGTGCGTTGGAGGTATAAGAAGGCGTGTAAGTCAGGTGTGTGTTGTAGGTACAGGTAGGCGTGTAAGCCAGGTGTGGGTCTCATTAGCGAGTGCGGGGGCGCAGGTGTGTGGTAAACAGGTTGGCTTTAGGCGAGTACACGGTAATGAAGGGACCGAACTGATACCTGACCTACGGTGATACCTGGGCCTTTATACCTCTTACTTTACACCTTCCCCTGACCCTTACACCTTATACGCGACAACTTACCCTGGTCCTTATACTTTATACCTTACCTGTGACCCTATATCATACTTTGACCCTTATACTTTATACCTTACCTGTGACCTTGCACCTTACCTGACCCTTGCAACCTTACCCAGATCCTACTTCCCGTACGCCTTTGTATGAGGAAGAAATTTTGAGGGAGTGGGAAAAAGGGTGTGTGAGGGAAGGAGTGGGAGAGAAAAGGGTGGGAAGGTGTGAACATAAGAACATAAGAAAATAAGGAGTCTGCAATAGGCCGGTTGGCCTGTGCATGGCAGCTCCTGTCGAGAGTTACTACCACTCTCTATCATCCATGAATCTATCTAGCCTCCTTTTGAAACTTTCCAGAGTTCCCGCACTTGCTACAAAGTTGCTAAGCTTGTTCCACTCGTCCACCACCCTATTTGTGAACCAGTTTCTTCCTATCTCCCTCCTAAACCTAAACTTATCCAACTTGAATCCGTTGCTCCGAGTCCTATCCTGCTCGGATATTATAAGAACTTTATCTATATCCCCTTTATTGATTCCTTTCACCCTTTTAAATACTTCTATCATATCTCCTCGCACTCTTCGTCTTTCTAGGGACTGCAAGTTTAGTTTCTTTAACCTATCCTGATATGGAAGGAGGAAGTGGAACAGGAGAAGGTGTGAGGGAGGGAGTGGAAAGGTGTGAGGGAGGGAGTGGAAAGGTGTGAGGGAGGGAATGGGAAGGTGTGAGGGAGGGAATGGGATGGTGTGAGGGAGGGAATGGGATGGTGTGAGGGTGGAAGAAAATAGGAGAGGAGGAGTTGAGTGCATAAGAAAAAATATATATTTCAAGGATTGTTGATGATGAGGGTGATGGGAGAATGAGGAAAACGACCAAGGAAAACTAGGCAAAGTCAGAGGAAAAAAAGAAAATATGATTGTCCGTAGTGGTTTAGTGAGGAAAGACTCCAGGAAAATAATCACGAGTTGTGGTGTTTGAGTCGGGTGTACCTGTAAGGTGTCTCATTATCGTTAATTACTTCGGGTTTCAGGTGTTTGCAGGTGATGTTTTTGTCTCCTCTTACCTCGTGTCGTTTACTGTTTCTACTCCTTTATCCTTATTCTTTCTCTTCTGTCTTTCTTCCTCCTCTTCTGTACTTCCTTCTCCTCCTCTCTTTTTCCTCTTCCTCCTCCTTTCTTCTTCCTCTTCTGTCCTTCCTCTTCCTCCTTCTTTTTCACCCGTCTTCTTCATCTGTCTTCTTCCTCTTCAATTCCCTCTACCTTCTTCCAGTCTTCTTATCCTTCTACCCTCTCTCTATTTTCTCTCCTCTTCTCCTTTTCCTTCACCCCTCCCCCCCACGTCCTTCCACCTCCATCCCCTCCCCTTGACCGTCTGGCTGGCTGGCTCTGGCTCACCTGCGCCACTGATTACAGGTAGATGCTGCAGTGGCCAAGGCCGACCCCCTTCTAGTGGTTGCGGTCACCTGCTAACCACAGACGGATCCCGGGCGCTATCGAGCAAAAATCCACGCGAATGTGGGCATGGCGTGTGATGATTGGACACTTACCGACCATGACGTCAGCTTGTGTCCCTCCGACTAGGGAATTTAAATATTTTTAACATAAGTTTAAG
This sequence comes from Homarus gammarus, assembly GCA_958450375.1. Taxonomy (NCBI): domain Eukaryota; kingdom Metazoa; phylum Arthropoda; class Malacostraca; order Decapoda; family Nephropidae; genus Homarus; species Homarus gammarus. Next base: position 901,253 of record CAUDMG010002181.1, on the reverse strand, counting down.
TTATCGTACATGTTTTACTATGTTAAATTAGTGCTTTAAGATTTTGCGAGGGGAGAAATAGTGGGGGAGCCAATCAACGCTTGCCCTGCCCTCATACGCGGGGGTTTATTTGTTGTTATTTTTTTTGCGTGTCAGGTGGGTTGTTGTGTAACTAAGGTGGTTCAAGTTGGTTTTAAAAGCTGGTGATCAAGTGTTGGCGGCTTTCAGTGTGGTTTACAGAGACGATTGGCCAGATGGACTTCCCAAATGGATTGTTCAGGTGGCCCGTGGCAACACTTATACACTACTTTCACCAGGTGGTTCAAGATCGGGTAAGAGCGGTTAGCAAGATGGATCAGATATCGTGTGTGTGTGTGTGTGTGTGTAGAGAGAGAGAGAGAGAGAGAGAGAGAGAGAGAGAGAGAGAGAGGCTGTTAGCACCTGAGATCTCGCCAAAACACCTGGTGCTGGTGAGATGATGGAGTAGCCACGTTCTAGTCATGCCAAATGGTATAGATATCTCCTGTATTTTTTCTCTCTTGTAAGCTGCTGCTCCTCCACCTCTACTTCATCCTGCCTTGTGGTGGCCGGAATCGACACCAATACACACACACACACACACTTCTTCAGTGGCCTTTTTTACCTCCCAGCCACCCGATATAATGTTTATTCCCTTGTAAACAGAGCTAGGTGTGTTGATGTGCTGTGCTTATTATTGGCGTTTGTGTGAGAGGGAGAGAGGGAGAGGGGACCCCTGGATTTAATTTACTTAGGTCGATTACAGGTTAAAGGTCGAGGTCACGTACCTGTATATACCGAAGAAAGTTGTTTTCTTCTCCTTTCTTTGATTTTCTTATTTTCTTCGATTTGTTTTAAATTTTCTATTCTTTCGTTTTCTTTATCTTTCATTACTTATTTTATTTGATATTCTTCATATTCCTTGATTCCTCTTTCATTCTCAATTTTTCGATCATCTTTTTCTTTAATTTCTTTGTTCTTCTTTCTATTCTTTCTTTTCCTTTTTTTTCTCTAACTGTTCTCCGTTTATCTTTTTTTTTCTTTAACTGTTCTGTCTTTCCTTTTTTTCATTTTCTTTATTTCCTATGTCTTCTCTTTACTCCATTTCCCCCACGCACCACTGAGGTTGACCACCCTTGAGCCACGAACCGATCTGACTGTACAAATTAGTTGCTGTGTATTGTATATTAACCTACAAGTCAAAGACAACAGGTGTAGCTGGCCAGACTAAACCTTCAATGTACACCTTCGCATATTTCTCCTCTTGTGTGTGTGCGAGAGAGAGAGTTGTGCGTGAGAAAAAGTGATCTGTGTGAAAGAGAAGGCGAACTGTGTCTGTGTGGGGGGAGAGAGGGAGAGAGAGAGAGAAGTGTGAGGGTGAGAGAGAGGGAGAGATAGAGAGTTTGCGTGTCAGAGAGAGAGAAGTTCTGTTGCAGTTTGTGCTTGCAACCTCCAATTTCCCAATGACATTATATCTCTATCGGCTTAGGAGAGAGAGACTTTGGGGATACAGTTTGTTTGGGTTACGTTTGATTTCGTTTGATTTGGTTGGGTTAAGTTAAGTTAGGTTAGATTAAACTAAGCTAGGTTAGGTTGTGTTGTGTTAACATTAGGTTAGGTTGAGTTAGTTTAAATTGGCTTGGTTAGATTAGGTAAGGGTAGGTTATGTAAGACTAGGTTAGGTAAGGTTATTTGTCTGTCTAATTTGTTTGGACATTGAGTATTGTCAGGGTAACGCATCACACAATCTCGTAGGTGTGAATTATTTGTTTAGTTGTCTTGCTATACCGATCAGTTTCACCACCAGTAAGGCCTCGTGTATGGCGGGGAAATGTAATTGAGAGATGTATAAATGTCAAGTGCAGTTAAAATAAAAGTCTCTTCAGCTGGTAATTTGCATGAGGCGACATTCATCTTTACGTGTTGGTGATGAGGAGCAGTGAGGCATGACACACACACACACACACACACACACACACACACGCACGCACGCACGCACGCACGCACACGCTGTCGACGTCTTACAAGGAGTTCACTTCGAACTTTTGGCAGTGATGTGGTCCCTCGTTACTCGTCTTGTCTGATGAGTGATGGTGGTGGTGGTTGTTGGAGGTGATAGTGCTGTTGGAGGTGGTGGTGGTGATGGTTTTGGTGGTAGTGTGTATTGAATGTACACACACACACACACACACACACAGAAAGAGAGAGAAGCGGAGACAGACTGACTTAGAGAGAGAGAGAGAGAGAGAGAGAGAGAGAGAGAGAGAGAGAGAGAGTACAGGCACAGACACAGAGAGAACCGGTCACCCACACATATAAAAGGACTATCAGTGTTTCAGTTCATAACCAGTTTGCAATCTGCTCTTCATCACATGTTAGAGTCGTGCGTGGTCGAGTCAGGTCATTGACCACTTCTTGAGGTCAGGCTGTGGGTCGTGTCCGGCTATTTTGATAAATTTTATGTACACGAGGTCAAGCCACTTCGCCGACTATTCGTTGAGGTCACAGTGGCAAGCCAGGTCACTGAACGCCCATTGAGGTTCATAGAGTCAAGCCAGGTTACCAAATACACGTAGAAGTCACATAGACAAGCCAGGTCACCAAATACCCATAAAGGTCACATAGACAAATCAAGTCATCTAATACACGTACAATTACAATCTGCCCCGCGAGTAGAGGTCACAGGCAAGTCAGGTCACCTAATACACGCAGAGGTCACATGGGAATACACGGTCAAGTCAGGTCAATGCAAACTTGTTTTCTTTTTCTCGAGACTCAACGTAATTTTGGGAAGAGAAACTTGTACAGAAGTTGTGGTCGCAGCCCCACAGCCAATAATTGGAAGAACTCGCCTGGGATATACGGATGACCAATTTGCCTTATGAGTTTGTGGTCAGTATTTCCTACTTATGGGGAGATGGAGATAGTTCAAGTGAGTCGAGGGATATTTTTGTTGAGTCACAGATGTTTTTCGTGCGTTAGATGATGATGATGATAATAACAATAATAATAATAATAATAATAATACTTGTAATAAAAATAATATTAACACTCATAATTATACTAATGACAATAATAATGATTTAAAAACAACAATAATAATAGTAATAATAACAGCAATAATGATAATAATAATAATAATAATAATAATAATAATGATAATAATAATAATAGTAATAATAATAACAACAACAGTAATACAGATCCCATCAATGAGGCGTTTAAAGACCAGGTGAAGAAAATTTCACCTGCAGTTTGCCTCACTAATTAACAGGTATCGCTCACCACCCTTACCATCTCAAGTCACCGCTCACCATCTTAAAGGCATGTTTGACGGGCCACGGAACACTGCCGTATATTTAACACCTTTCTGTAGTATTTGGCAAATGTGTGGTAATATTTTGAAGGTGTGGTGGCTGTAGGGCAGGTGTGGTGGGTGTTTGGTAGGTGTGGTGGGTGTGTGGTAGTATTTGGCAGGTGTGTTGGTGTTTGAAAAGTGTGGTGGGTGTGTGGTAGTATTTGACAGGTGTGTGGTAGTATTTGGCAGGTGTGTGGTAGTATTTGGCAGGTGTAAGGTAGTATTTGGCAGGTGTGTGATGGTGTTTAGAATGCGTGGTGAGTGTTTGACAGGTATGTGGAGGTATTTTGCTGTGTGGTAGTATTTGGCAGGTGTGTGGTAGTATTTGGCAGGTGTGTGGAGCTACGAGCCAAGGCCACCGCAAAGACTGCTTTAATTCATATTCTTTTTCCTTCTTGTTTATTTCCTTATTCTCTTGTGTATTTTCAGTTTGTTTCGGTGTTAAAGCATCTTAATTTGCACTCCCTCGTGAGACGTAGAGCGAGGGGCGACATGATAGAGGTGTATAAGTGGAAGTCAGGGCTAAACAAAGGGGACATTACAAAGGTACTCAAACTATCCCACCAGGAGCGAACTCGTAACAATGGTTTTAAATTATACAAATTTAGATTTAGGCGTGAAATAGGTAAACACTGGTTTGGAAACAGAGTTGTGGATGAATGGAACAAGTTACCAAATATCATCATTAACTCGAATACGCTGAATAGCTTCAAACATAGGTTGGATGCTTATATGAGCAATAGGGGTTGGGTGTAAACGGGACTGCCCAGTATGGGCCAATAGGCCCGCTGCAGTTTCCTCCATTCTTATGTTCTTATGTTCTTATATCCCCTTCCCATCTCCCTCCCCTTCCATCTCCCCTCACCCTTCCTCCCCCTCCCATCTCTCTAACCTTCCTCCCTCTCATCTCCCTCCCCTCCCATCTCCCCTTACCCTTCCTCCCTCCCCCATATCCCTCTTCCCCCTCCCGCCGAAAAAGCCACCCGGGTCCTCTTAAGGGGGGTTGGGGGAGGGGGGAGAAAGTGTTGAAGAATTAGACAGTTAGACGAGGGGAAGGAGAGGTGATGACTGGGGGCATAATGGAGGTGAATAATGGGAGGAGGCGAAGTAAACGAGGATGTATAGCGAGAGGAGGGGAGGAGGGAAGGAAGAGGGAGAAGGAAGGAGAGACTGTGAAGCTAGATGGGTGAGGTTTTTTGTCTTAATGAAAAGTGAGAAAGTTTGCCTCTGTGTGTGTATGTATGTATGTATGTATGTATGTAAGAGGGGATACTCCTTACATCACCTACAGCACTACTATTACCGCCTCCACCAGGTTACATACAGCGTAAACAGCAACAAAGCCATTACGTACACACCAACAGCATCACCACTAATGCAGCAATAACAACAGCATCAAATAAATTACCCCCTCACACACACACACACACACACACACACACACATATATACTTTCTTTATTGTATTTTATTTACAGACAGACACAAATAGACCAGAGTACAAATAATATCAAAATCCCTCTTCTTTCTCATCTGGCAGGGTTAATAAAAAAAGCGAGGAGCCGGTGTTGTGGTTCTTTAAGACACATCATGTAAACTCAGTAGACACGGGGCTCTTATGTGTGTCATCCAGCTAGTGTGTTGTGGGTCGTCTTGGCTGTGTGGTTGGTGTCTGCACGGTACGATTAAACACGTGTGGGAGAGAGAGACAGGAAGAGAGAGAGATAGAGCAGAGGAGAGACAGACAGGCAGAGGAGAGACAGATAGGCAGAGGAGAGGCAGACATATATACAGTCAGGAAGAGAGACAGACGGAGGAGAGAGAGATAGATACACAGAGGAGAGAGACAGACAGACAGAGAGAAATATTTCGTCTTAGTAATCAGGAAATACTAGGCGGCAATCAGGAAGTACTGGGTGATAATCAAGAAGTACTGAATGATAATCAGGAAATGGGAGGTGATAATCCGGTCGTACTAGGTGATAATCCGGTCGTACTAGGTGGTAATCAGGAAATACTGGGGTGGCAATCAGGAAGTACTGGGTAATGCTCAGGAAGTACTAGCGGGGGGCTATCTTCACACAGTCCCCCCAGTACCAGAATGACAACCTCAGTGCCTGGGTTATAAGTACCGGGTAGCGATCGATTTAGACCAGCTCATGACTTGATCGACCGGACTGCAACGAACATGTGGACTGTGTGGTTGTATGCCCCGTGATATACTGAGAGTGGGAAGTGATGTATTGAGAGTGGGAAGTAATGTATTGAGAGTGGGAAGTAGTGTATTGAGAGTGGGAAGTAATGTATTGAGTGTGGGAAGTAATGTATTGAGAGTGGGAAGTGATGTATTGAGAGTGGGAGTAATGTATTGAGAGTGGGAAGTGATGTAATGAGAGTGGGAAGTAATGTATTGAGAGTGGGAAGTAATGTATTGAGAGTGGGAAGTAGTGTATTGAGTGTGGGAAGTAATGTATTGAGAGTGGGAAGTGATGTATTGAGAGTGGGAGTAATGTATTGAGAGTGGGAAGTGATGTATTGAGAGTGGGAAGTAATGTATTGAGAGTGGGAAGTGATGTATTGAGAGTGGGAAGTGATGTATTGAGAGTGGGAAGTAGTGTATTGAGAGTGGGAAGTGATGTATTGAGAGTGGGAAGTAATGTATTGAGAGTGGGAAGTAATGTATTGAGAGTGGGAAGTGATGTATTGCGAGTGGGAAGTAATGTATTGCGAGTGGAAAGTAGTGTATTGAGAGTGGGAAGTGATGTATTGCGAGTGGGAAGTAGTGTATTGAGAGTGGTAAGTTATGTATTGAGAGTGGGAAGTGATGTATTGCGAGTGGAAAGTAGTGTATTGAGAGTGGGAAGTGATGTATTGAGAGTGGGAAGTAGTGTATTGAGAGTGGGAAGTAATGTATTGCGAGTGGGAAGTAATGTATTGAGAGTGGGAAGTAATGTATTGAGAGTGGGAAGTGATGTATTGAGAGTGGGAAGTAATGTATTGAGAGTGGGAAGTGATGTATTGAGAGTGGGAAGTAATGTATTGAGAGTGGGAAGTGATGTATTGAGAGTGGGAAGTAATGTATTGAGAGTGGGAAGTGATGTATTGAGAGTGGGAAGTAATGTATTGAGAGTGGGAAGTGATGTATTGCGAGTGGGAAGTAATGTATTGCGAGTGGAAAGTAGTGTATTGAGAGTGGGAAGTGATGTATTGCGAGTGGGAAGTAGTGTATTGAGAGTGGGAAGTGATGTATTGAGAGTGGGAAGTAGTGTATTGAGAGTGGGAAGTGATGTATTGAGTGGGAAGTGATGTATGGCGAGTGGAAAGTAGTGTATTGAGAGTGGGAAGTGATGTATTGCGAGTGGAAGTAGTGTATTGAGAGTGGGAAGTGATGTATTGCGAGTGGGAAGTAATGTATTGCGAGTGGAAAGTAGTGTATTGAGAGTGGGAAGTGATGTATTGAGAGTGGGAAGTAGTGTATTGAGAGTGGGAAGTAATGTATTGAGAGTGGGAAGTAGTGTATTGAGAGTGGGAAGTGATGTATTGAGAGTGGGAAGTAATGTATTGAGAGTGGGAAGTAATGTATTGAGAGTGGGAAGTAGTGTATTGAGAGTGGGAAGTGATGTATTGAGAGTGGGAGTAATGTATCGAGAGTGGGAAGTGATGTATTGAGAGTGGGAAGTAGTGTATTGAGTGTGGGAAGTAATGTATTGAGAGTGGGAAGTAATGTATTGAGAGTGGGAAGTAGTGTATTGAGAGTGGGAAGTGATGTATTCAGAGTGGGATGTGATGTATTCAGAGTGGGAAGTGATGTATTCGGAGTGGGAAGTAATGTATTGAGAGTGGGAAGTAGTGTATTGAGAGTGGGAAGTGATGTATTGAGAGTGGGAAGTGATGTATTCAGAGTGGGAAGTGATGTATTCAGAGTGGGAAGTAATGTATTGAGAGTGGTAAGTAATGTATTGAGAGTGGGAAGTAGTGTATTGAGAGTGGGAAGTGATGTATTGAGAGTGGAAGTGATGTATTGAGAGTGGGAAGTGATGTATTCAGAGTGGGAAGTAATGTATTGAGAGTGGTAAGTAATGTATTGAGAGTGGGAAGTAGTGTATTGAGAGTGGGAAGTGATGTATTGAGAGTGGGAAGTGATGTATTCAGAGTGGGAAGTGATGTATTCAGAGTGGGAAGTAATGTATTGAGAGTGGTAAGTAATGTATTGAGAGTGGGAAGTAATGTATTGAGAGTGGGAAGTGATGTATTGAGAGTGGGAAGTGATGTATTCAGAGTGGGAAGTGATGTATTCAGAGTGGGAAGTAATGTATTGAGACTGGAAGTAATGTATTGAGAGTGGGAAGTGATGTATTCAGAGTGGGAAGTGATGTATTCAGAGTGGGAAGTAATGTATTGAGAGTGGGAAGTAATGTATTGAGAGTGGTAAGTAGTGTATTGAGAGTGGGAAGTGATGTATTCAGAGTGGGAAGTGATGTATTCAGAGTGGGAAGTGATGTATTCAGAGTGGGAAGTAATGTATTGAGACTGGAAGTAATGTATTGAGAGTGGGAAGTGATGTATTGAGAGTGGGAAGTAATGTATTGAGAGTTTAATGCCAGATGGGTGCTTGTAGGTATGCCTTGATTATGAGGCATTACCTGGAATGCTTGACTACACACATGTATATGTATGTTATCTTTTAATCATGTACAGGTGGAGGGCACCTCTTGAGCCATCCACAGGTAATGGCAACTCTTGAGTCATCCACAGGTAATGGCACCTCTTGAGTCATCCACAGGTATGGAACCTCTTGAGTCATCCACAGGTAATGGCACCTCTTGAGTCATCCACAGATATGGCGCCTCTTGAGTCATTCACAGGTAATGGCACCTCTTGAGTCATTCACAGGTAATGGCACCTCTTGAGTCATCCACAGATATGGCACCTCTTGAGTCATTCACAGGTATGGCACCTCTTGAGTCATCCACAGATATGGTACCTCTTGAGTCATCCACAGATATGGCACCTTTGAGTCATCCACAGGTAATGGCACCTCTTGAGTCATCCACAGATATGGCGCCTCTTGAGTCATTCACAGGTATGGCACCTCTTGAGTCATCCACAGATATGGTACCTCTTGAGTCATCCACAGATATGGCACCTCTTGAGTCATCCACAGGTAATGGCACCTCTTGAGTCATCCACAGATATGGCGCCTCTTGAGTCATTCACAGGTATGGTACCTCTTGAGTCATCCACAGATATGGCACCTCTTGAGTCATTCACAGGTATGGCACCTCTTGAGTCATCCACAGATATGGTACCTCTTGAGTCATCCACAGGTAATGGCACCTCTTGAGTCATCCACAGGTAATGGCACCTCTTGAGTCATTCACGGATATGGCACCTCTTGAGTCATCCACAGATATGGCACCTTTTGAGTCATCCACAGATATGGCACCTTTTGAGTCATCCACAGATATGGCGCCTCTTGAGTCATTCACAGGCATGGAACCTCTTGAGTCATCCACAGATATGGCACCTTTTGAGTCATCCACAGATATGGCACCTTTTGAGTCATCCACAGATATGGCACCTCTTGAGTCATGCACAGATATGGTACCTCTTGAGTCATCCACAGATATGGCACCTCTTGAGTCATTCACAGGTAATGGCACCTCTTGAGTCATTCACGGATATGGCACCTCTAGAGTTATTCACAGGTAATGGCACCTCTTGAGTCATGCACAGATATGGCACCTCTTGAGTCATCCACAGGTAATGGCACCTCTTGAGTCATCCACAGATATGGCGCCTCTTGAGTCATTCACAGGTATGGAACCTTTTGAGTCATTCACAGGTATGGAACCTCTTGAGTCATCCACAGATATGGCACCTCTTGAGTCATCCACAGGTATGGAACCTCTTGAGTCATCCACAGATATGGCACCTCTTGAGTCATCCACAGGTAATGGCACCTCTTGAGTCATGCACAGATATGGTACCTCTTGAGTCATCCACAGATATGGCACCTCTTGAGTCATTCACAGGTAATGGCACCTCTTGAGTCATTCACGGATATGGCACCTCTAGAGTTATTCACAGGTAATGACACCTCTTGAGTCATTCACAGATATGGCACCTCTAGAGTCATTCACAGGTAATGGCACCTCTTGAGTCATTCACAGGTAATGGCACCTCTTGAGTCATCCACAGATATGGCACCTCTAGAGTTATTCACAGGTAATGGCACCTCTTGAGTCATTCACAGATATGGCACCTCTAGAGTTATTCACAGGTAATGGCACCTCTTGAGTCATTCACAGATATGGCACCTCTAGAGTCATTCACAGAGATGCCATAATTTAATTCATGAACCGGTATGGCACTCTTCAAGAACCAGGTGTGTGGGAGGGTGGCGGGCGAGGTAGTGTTGGTGTGGCTCATAGGTCACGCTTATTACTGCACATTTGATGAAGGTCCTCGTCTGTGGGGGGGTTTAGGAAGGAGATGGCTGTGGGGGGAAGGGAGGAGGTGGCTGTGGGGGGAAGGGAGGAGATGGCTGTGGGGTGGAGGGAATATGGGGGTGTAGGGAGGAGATGGCTGTGGGGGGAAGGGAGGAGATTGGTGTAGGAGGAAGGGAATAGATGGCTGTGGGGGAAGGGAGTATGGGGGTGTAGGGAGGAGATGGCAGTGGGGGTAAGGAGAAGAGAAGGCAGAGGGGAGGTTAAAGAGGAGATGGAAGAGGAAGAAGGTAGAAGACAAGAAGTGGGGGTGAAAAGAAGATGGGAAGGAGAGAGGCTGAAGGGAGGAGATAGAATGAAGGGTAAAAGGAAGGTAGGAGTGAAGGGGGTGGGGTGATGGGATGGAGGGAATGGTGGAATGTAGGGTAAAGGGAGTAAGATGAAGAGGGAGGTTTAGATAAAGGGAGAGGAAGATAAGGGGGACAACAACGATGGAAAGAGAAGGAGGTGGTGAAGCGAAAGAGGAGAGAGGAAGGAGAAAAGAGGCTAGGGTTGGAGAGAGAGAGAGAGGACAACAACAGTGGAGAGAGGAAGAAGGAGGGATAGGGTGGAAAGAAAGGTGAGAGGGAGAGAGAGAGGAGGGGGGGGAGGAGGCACTTGATGACTATAATGAGGGTGTAGGAGAGTGCCGTGGGGGGGGGGGGGGGGCGGGGAATAGCACCTCGTTGTATTAACACATGAAAAGTCATCACATTTATCCTTATTATCTACTAACTATTTTTTGACGAACACCAAAAAATTTCATGTGTGTGTGTGTGTGTGTTCGTGTGTGTGTGTTCGTGTGTGTGTGTGTGTGTGTGTTCGAAAACCAATACTTCCTTCTTACTGGTGATGTTGAGAACGCATGTAACTGACTGACTTAAGCTACGACACAAAGATAAATTCTCAGACGTTCTTAAGCGAGTTTTTCCTCCTAACTGGTGAAGTCAGACCCATGTAACTAACTCGCTTAAACTACGACACCAAGATAGCGAGGTTGGATGACGCTGAAATTGACACTAAGGCGAAGCTTGAGTTGATGTGTTCTCTTATCCGGGGTTTACGAGGGAAAAGTGACTTACAAATCTTCGAGAATCTGGGATGAGCCTCGCGTGTGGTGGTGTGGTGGTGGTGTGGCGGTGTCGTGGAGTGGCATTGGGGTGGAGTGGTGGTGGTGTGGTGGTGTGGCAATGCGGTGGAGGAGCAATGTGATGGTGTCGGCAGTGTGGTGGAATGGTGCTGTTGCAATCTGGTGGTGTGGTGGAGTGATGGTGTGGCTTGGGATTTAATCTTCCGTAATGTTCACAGAGGTTGTTCAATGTTCATATTACACGTTAGTTGTGTTCATGGTTGTTGTTGTTCCCATAATGTTTTTATTAGACCTCAGCTGCTGTTGTTGTTGTTCACTGAGACCAACGACTTATTTTCCTTACTGTAAGCTTTTACAGTATTAACACACGCGCGTACACACACACACACACATGTCAACGCTCAGGGGGTGGGAGGGGGGGGGAGTCGAGGTAGTTGACGCTTACACACGCTGTACCGCCTGCAGCTGGTGTTCCCGTCGTCGCCGCTGTGGCAGCTGGTGGAGCTTGTTGGCCAGCTGCCACGAGAGACGGGCTCGACGGGGAAACAGCTGGGAGGTTTTTGAAGAAGGAATACTGAATCATCGCTTCTCAGGCGCGACTGGTGGCTTTGACGGCGGCGGGGACAGCGGCGGGGGCGGAGACTATGGTAGGGGCGGCGGCAGCTGTGGCGACGGCGGCGGCGATGAGTCTTGCAGCTCCTGGGGAAACACACTGAGTGTCTGCCGCCACTGTTGGTCATGACGGAGTCCTTAACACTTATTTTATTTTATAGTCAAGTGGAAAAGTTGGACAAATTTATGCTTAGCGTCTGTGACTTTTGGTATATACAGTAGTACTAAAATTTAATGCCGATGTTTATAAAATACGGGTAACGAAGATTCATACTGTTAACATATAGACTAGAATTACAACTAAAGCCAAACTTTATAACCCACCAGTAAAGCGGTGACCAGAAACACTACTCATTAGATAAAATATAAACTAAAACAGGAGACGAGTCGTGGGTGAGGGCCACTTCGATGTGAGTGGTATCATGTCGGGGCCAGTGGTGAGGATAGTGAAGCGTGACATACATGCATACATACATGCATACATACATACATACATTTACATATATATTGTGGTCACATTCCTGGCTATGTTCTCTGATGCCTGAATGTGGTGGTTTGGACTACACTTGACCTGTTCTGCATGAGTGTCACAGGTGCTTTACAATTCAAACTCACTACGCACTGTAACAAGAACACCACTAAGAACTACTGGTCATCATGGATACATATCATCTGTGACTTTCAACCACGTCTACAAATGTTCTCTGATCTACATTCATACATACAATACATACATAATTACGTACATGCATACATACATACCCCTCGTAATTTAATCTGTGGGTAAAATTCTTACTCTAGCTTGGTCAGTTTACCCGTGAGTGGTGAGCCATAAGAGCTTCCGTGCTGATCGGAAAATAAACACGAGCATTGTCTGTTTCTATAGATTTGTTATCAGTATTTGCTTAAGGTTATATATTCATTTGACTTAATATTTTTATGTATGTTGTGTATTATTGACATCTTGTATGGATTAAATGTTCTACACACACTCACTTACATACATACACACATTCATTCATTCACACGCTTGCAGCAAAAATCCTTACGAGTCCCCCGCTTGAGAAGAGGCAGCAGCCCGGTCTTAGAATACGACCCCACGACTGAACTCCTTGACGACTAAATCACAAAAAAAAAAGAAAAAAAAAGAGAGGGACAGAGGAGAAGAAATCTCTCAAGTGGGTGGCAGAGTGAGCCATAAATTGAGAGAATAAAGCCCAGCACCACATCAGCTTCATGACCCGCACAAATATGTCACTGTGCAGGGAGGTCACGGCGAAGAGGGCCCTTCCACCTGTGTATTGTGCACCTGTCCTAGTAAAACACCTTGACAACGTGTTATGAGGGGTAGTAAGAGAGGAGGAAAGAAGGAGAGACGGATTAGAATAGGGTAGTGAAGAACGGGAGGGAAGAAGGATTAATATGAATGGGAAGGAAGGACTGGCGGGACCCGGGTCCTGGAGGGAAGGAGGTGCCTGGTATAAGTGCCAGTAGACTCGTGGAGGGAGGGAGAGTCTGGTAAGTGCCAGCGGGCTTGTGGAGGGAAGGGCAGCCTGGAAGGTGCCACCAGACTCGTGGAGGGAGGGAAGGTCTGTTAAGTGCCTGCGGGCTTGTGGAGGGAAGGATTATGGTGTACTTACTGGTGGTGGTGGGCGGGAGGAGGGAGGATCTGGTGATATGCGGGAGGAGTGAAGGCTTGTTGATGGTGAGTGGAAAGAGGAAGGGCTTGGTGATGGTGCCGATGGACGGGAGGAGGGAGACCTTGGTGTTGATGGGCTGGAGGAGGGGAAGCTTGGTGGTAGTTGTGGCGGTGGGCAGGAAAAGAGAAAGACTGTTTGTGGGCGGGAGGAGGAAAGGCGTGGTGGTAGCAGTAGGCGGGAGAGGGAGGGAGGCAGGGAGGGCCTGTTGGTGGACGGGGGAGGGAGGACCTGGTGGAGGTAGTGGTGGTGGGCGGGGGCGGCATCATTGAGGAGGGGAGTGGGCAGCAGTGATTGGTGTGGCGGGCTTTGTGTACACGTCAGCCACCACTCTGCCCGGGATGGTGGGTTATGAGCACCTTCCTGTGACACATCATGCAAGACACCACCCCCGGCACTAACTGATTCTCTCCCCCCACACCACCACACTCTCCCCCCTCCCCCTCCTTCCCCCCCCTCACACACGGCCCTCATAGTTGTTACATCCCCTTCTATACCTATGGACTCAATAAATTGTAATAGATAGGTTTACTTAGTGGTTTATTCTCGATAGGTTACCAACATGGATATTGTTCCCCACGAGTGTAAACACACCCAACACGACCGCCAGTCAGGTTGATGCCCTTTACAGCCCACATGTCATTCATACCCATAGCTGCCCCACTTATTAGGTCAATATTGTAGGGAAGCATCAATCTTACTCTAGGGTACCAAACCTTCAACAGCATTGAGCGAACAAATTCTTGACGACGGATTGATCTGATGAGGGTCATTTTCTAGTCCTTGAGGAGGGTTGTAGATGGACCAAGTGTCGACCATTTCTCATCGTCAGAGTCCACGTGTGGTTTGGCCCTCTCGCTTGGTCCACTCTTTTGTTTTATCACTTTGTTGTTATTCGTTACTTGTGTGTTGATTTTATTGCCTTGTCTCTATGTTTACACTTTTTGTTGTTCAGGTGTTTGTTGTTCAGGTGTTTGAGGACCCTGGGTTGTGTTGACGTGGTTGTGGTCTGTGTTTCCTCTGGGTCAATATAGGTCACAGTGGACAGATGCAGATCACGTGCAGGTACAAGACAATCCTTCTCCGTTAACGAGTTAACTATCTCTCACGTATATTTAGTTAGGATTAGCGGAGTGAGTGCTATAGGTGGGTGGCGCTGCTGCATTGTCGAATTCACACGAAGATATTTCGGATCACCTAAAGATTACCCACGCCATCTTAACCTGACCTAACCTCATCCTTCCAAATAGTGTTAGGGTGCTTAATATTCAGGTGAAATAAACTGGGGAGAAATCTTCAGGTGATCCGATATTAACTTTTAAAGAGAGCGTGGAGGTAAGGTACTGAGTGTGTGGTACTGTTTATTTCATTTTGTAGATTTGGGTGAAAATACGTAGTCAATTGATACGTGTCACTGCTAATTAAATTGTATGGGTTGTGTACAGATTTTTATATGGGTGTTGATGTGCTCTACTCAAGTCACTGTATCCCCTATTAACCCCTTGAGTACGATGATTTAATCTCTTGAGTTCGTTGACTTAGTCCTTCAAATACAATGACTTCAAACTTTGAATACGATGTCTGAACCCTTTGACTATGATGCCATTTTCCCATGAGTACGGTGAGTTCAACCCTTGAGTACGAAGTCTGAACCCTTGACAAATTCCCTTGAGTACGATGTCTTAACCCTTGACAAATTCCCTTGAGTACGATGTCTGAATCCTTTGACAGATTCCCTTGAGTACGATAATCTTGTACTCAACGGTTCATTCATCGTACTCAAGGGGTTAAGAAGCAGAGGACGAGTGGGTGAAGAGGAAGCTTATCGCGGGTGACAAGTGATACTAGGTCAGGCACAACTCCAGGTACCAAATGTGTCAGATGAGAAGTGTTGACGAGGCTTCAGCCATTATTCCGCCTTTTTTTTTTTCAGGTTGGGTGGGTATTGTGTCCGTGCAGTTGTCACCTACATAAAAACTACACACAGTTCCCGCTTATGTAGTTGCATCGAAGTTTTTTATTTATTTATATTTTTTTTTACAATATACGAAGAAACCCTAATGCATTACAGGCTATAGTGGCATTGGAATATTATTTTTTAGCATAATTTTTCATCTTCCCGTTGTTTTTTGTGTACACTCGCCCCCCCCCCCCCCCCAAAAAAGTATCTCTACCGATGAATTTCAAAATGAACACTGCTACTCCCGTTGTCTCGGTAGGGTTGTCAAAATATTCCGCCCGTTGTCA
Organism: Homarus gammarus; assembly: GCA_958450375.1. Taxonomy (NCBI): domain Eukaryota; kingdom Metazoa; phylum Arthropoda; class Malacostraca; order Decapoda; family Nephropidae; genus Homarus; species Homarus gammarus. The sequence goes on along the minus strand of CAUDMG010002181.1, from coordinate 885,765 downwards.
TATTGTCTCACACAGAATCATACGGTTAACCGCTGGTCTTAATTTGTTTACATATAAAGTACACACCAGCCTTCAAGTTCACCTTCTTTCAGTGTTACACAAACCATAACATCTAACCATTATATCCTCATCAAGTGTAATACGTGTTGTTGTTTGGTTCATTTATTTCTATATTGGAGCACAGGGTTGACTGTGTGGTGACCCAGAACATTGGTTAGCTGTGGTCAGGGGTTTGTTGCTTGTAAGGGTGTATAGGTGGGTGTCAGTGGTAGGCTACTGTGGGTGTCAGTGTTTGGTTGTGTTGTCAGTAGTAGGCGGTGCTGTCATGGATGTCAGTGGCAGGCGGTGCTGTCATGGGTGTCAGTAGTATAGGTGGGCGTGTCATAGGTCCGTCGCCCTATATATATAACCCATGAGCGAGGAAGCTACAGCGACGAGTGAACAGAAACATTGTGTTTTTAAGCCGTATTTTAAAAGACATAAGACAAGGAAAATCAAGCAGTGTTTTGAACTAAGTTTATAGAGTTTTTAATTATCAATACCAACCTATTTTTAAACTAGATTGGAAGGGGAACGTTTAGTGTGCAAAACCATGTAACGTTTAAACTAGGTGAAGAGAAAACGTTGAATAAGCAAAACAAAACCAAAGTTAAGCTAGATTTTAGAGAGACTAATACTGAGTAAACAAAACCATGCAACGTTTTAACACGGTTTAGGGAGGACGTTGAATGAATAAAACCTCGCCATGTTTAAGTCAGATTTGGATTATTTTTGTCTTGGTAGAGCCGTGATAATCCCTATTGCGAGGGCCGCGGCATGAACGGGGAGGCAGACCTTGTTGGAGACACGACACACGCTCAGGTATAGTGTGAGCCTAGCCTTGCTGAACCAGTGTAATCCTGACCCAGGTAACCTCCGCCGTGTGCTGATGTCAGGTAGATGAGGAGAGACAGCTTCCCTAACCCAACCTAACGTACACCATTTGTCCCCTCCGTCCGTCCGTCATCCGTCCGTCATTCGTCCGTCCGTTTAATATTGCGATACGAACTTTCTAAAAATCATCTCCTGCAGTTTTCCACGACAAGACTCAGAAAACTTGGCATTATAATAACAGTAGCTGTGCGTAGTGCAGTATAATATGGGCCGTGTCGTGTCGTGTGATAGTGGGGGTTTAACGAGGCCATACGTGTGTAACAACCATCTCGTTTAGGGAGATTTGAGGCTTACGTGTAGGAAATGTACTTAGACGTGTCGATCACTCAAAGGGAGAGGGGGGTCAGGGTGTATGTAAAGGGGGAGGGGTCAGGGTGTACAAAAAGGGGAAGAGATCAGGGTGTGCGAAAAGGGGGAGATGTCAGGGTGTACATAAAAGGGAAAGGGGTCAGGGTGTGCGAAAAGGGGGAAAGGTCAGGGTGTATGAAAAGGGGAGGGGTCAGGGTGTATGTAACAGCGAGTGGCTAGTCAGGGTGTACGTAATTAGGGAGGAGAAGAAAGAAGGGGGTAACTTTCAGGGTGTGTTTAGGGGATCTAGTTTGTAATAGGGTGTGAACTAGGGTGTAATAGGGTGTGAACTGGGATGTAATAGGGTGTGAACTGGGATGTAATAGGGTGTGAACTAGGATGTAATAGGGTGTGAACTAGGATGTAATAGGGTGTGAACTGGGATGTAATAGGGTGTGAACTAGGATGTAATAGGGTGTGAACTAGGATGTAATAGGGTGTGAACTGGTGTGAAATAGAGTATCGAGTTCCTGGGTATGATTATGGAGAACGGGGGAGGGGGGGGGGTTGTAATAGGGTGTACTGGAGAAGAACAAGTGTGCAATAGGGTGTACTGGAGAGGAACAAGTGTGCAATAGGGTGTACTGGAGAGGAACAAGTGTGCAATAGGGTGTAGTGGAGAGGAACAGGGGTGTAATAGGGTGTAGTGGAGAGGAACAAGTGTGCAATAGGGTGTAGTGGAGAGGAACAAGTGTGCAATAGGGTGTACTGGAGAGGAACAGGGGTGTAATAGGGTGTACTGGAGAGGAACAAGTGTGCAATAGGGTGTAGTGGAGAGGAACAAGTGTGCAATAGGGTGTAGTGGAGAGGAACAAGTGTGCAATAGGGTGTAGTGGAGAGGAACAGGGGTGTAATAGGGTGTAGTGGAGAGGAACAAGTGTGCAATAGAGTGTAGTGGAGAGGAACAAGTGTGCAATAGGGTGTACTGGAGAGGAACAGGGGTGTAATAGGGTGTACTGGAGAGGAACAAGTGTGCAATAGGGTGTAGTGGAGAGGAACAAGTGTGCAATAGGGTGTAGTGGAGAGGAACAAGTGTGCAATAGGGTGTAGTGGAGAGGAACAAGTGTGCAATAGGGTATACTGGAGAGGAACAAGTGTGCAATAGGGTATACTGGAGAGGAACAAGTGTGCAATAGGGTGTACTGGAGAGGAACAGGGGTGTAATAGGGTGGCGAACTAGGGTGCAGAACGTTTATATATATAAGACAAATGGCGAAAAAAAAAATCCCCCCAAAACACGGTAGGTAGAGGAAGTGTCGCTCGTCACTAATTGGAGCAGACCAACTGTTAGTACCTAAAGTGATCACCTTCCATCCATCCATCCAGCCAGCCAGTCAACCATCCATCCATCCATCCATCCGTCCATCCAGCCATTCACCCACCCACCCAGCCAGCCAATCAACCACCCATCCGTCCGTCCATCCATCCAGCCAGCCAGTCAGTCAACCATCCATCCATCCGTCCAGCCAGCCAGTCAGTCAACCATCCATCCATCCATCTAGCCATGCATCCATCCATCTATTCATTCATCTATCCATCCAGTCAGCCAACAGTCAGTCATGCCAGCCAGTCAACCATCCATCCATCCGTCCAGCCATCCACCCAGCCAGCCAGCCAGTCAACCATCCATCCATCCATCCATCCGTCCAGCCAGCCAGCCAGCCAGTCAACCATCCATCCATCCGTCCGTCCAGCCAGCCAGTCAGTCAACCATCCATCCATCCATCTATTCATTCATCTCTCCATCCAGCCAGCCAACCAGTCAACCATCCATCCATCCGTCCAGCCATCCACCCAGCCAGCCAGCCAGTCAACCATCCATCCGTCCGTCCATCCAGCCAGTCAGTCAACCAACCATCCATCCATCCATCCATCCATCTATTCATTCATCTATCCATCCAGTCAGCCAACAGTCAGTCATGCCAGTATAGCAGCGGCAGCGACGGTCGGCAGTAAGTTGGGATTGATTAAGTCGACTCAAGACAATGGTGAAGGGTCTCGATCAAGCCCAAGTTGAGTTTAATTACGAGTTGATTAAGTTAATGTGGACTGGCGGGGGAGTGGGGGGGTGGTGGTTGAGGGAGTGGGGGGGGGGGTGCCGGGTGTGGGGGAGCGTGTGTCTGTGGGGGAGCGTGTCTGTGTCATGTTAAGAGGAACAGCTGAGTGTGGAGGAAGGTTGAAATCTTCTCTCTCTCTCTCTCTCTCTCTCTCTCTCTCTCCACAGACTCTGCCAATAAAGTATCTATGACATAAATCGGGTGATGGGTTGTGATGGTGACGTAATTGTGGGCTCCCCCCAGTGTTAGACCCCGCCCACGCAGTCACCAGCCAATCATATCGCTCTCAATCAACACACCTCCAAGACTCCGCCCCCCTGACAGATCTAACCTGACAGCAATACGTCGAAATGTCTTGAAGAAATCGGTATTTTTATTCTAAGAAACGTAATTTTTTTTTTCGCATTTATATTCATTAGCGAATATATAGGTTTTTCGTTACCTCTTACGGAATAATTTTAACGTGCAGAAGTTATTGAGGTGTGGACGGTGTTGAATAGAAAATTAGTGCAGGATGATGTTTTGTTTTTCATCACCACAACGATGCCAATTTTAGAAACCTAGATTAAATTGGGTAATGGGGTGAGATAATAGAAGGCACAAAATGGCTTGGTTGAGATTAGATTGGTGAATGGAGATAGATAATAAGGGGGGGGGGGAATAATGATGTATTTGAGAATGGATCATTGTTGGTTAGTGCAGTAGAATCATTGTAGTGTTACGAGTGTGTGGGTGTTAGTAATGATGGCAGTGTTTGGGAGTCATAAAGTGTTAGTAATGATGATTTGTTTTGTACACTGATTATGGGTCGTGTGTGTAATGATATCGGTTTATGATCGATTCACTAAACTGATGAATAAGTGAGTAATGCTAACTAATGGAGCCAGTCACTTGTCTCTCTAATGATTGTGGAGTTTTGGGAGTCAAGATAAATTATATGATGAAATGATTTTAATACAATGATTTTGAATAATAGTGAATTTTTTTGAACACACACACACACACACACACACACACACACACACACACACACACGCATACATACATGTGCGCTCCGTGAAGGTTGCTGGTGTACAATAATCTCCTCTGTGTGTGTGATGTCACTGGGAATTAGTCTTCCTTCGTCGTTCCTTGTTTATAAGAGCGTAAATAATCCTGCACCTGCTAGCCAGTCTGCCAACCGGTTAACACCTAACCAGTCAGCCAGCCAGTTAACAGTCAGCTAGTCAGCCAACAGTCACCCAGTCAACAGTCAACGAATAACAGAATCCATGCTCTTATTTCTAACAGTTCCGTACAAAACTGTTTTCCCCGCACCTGAGGGATAAGACCACCTAGAGTCTCAGTAAGCTACACCTTTGAGGCCATATTGTCTGCCTCATATATGTCATCTCTCAAGAGTAAGGAGCTGGGAGATGACTTAGGGGGGTGTGAGCCTTGTGATGACAGAGGAAGACGTCACCAGCAGCCTCACAACACTCGCCTCTCTCAACCATCCAAATTAGCATACACGTTTATGAACTGGGAGACGCCCGGACCACGCCCACCAGCCTTCTGTCTGGGTGATGTCCGCCCACTGCTGCTCCTGATGACCCCCGCCCACTGCTGCTCCTGATGACCCCCGCCCACTGCTGCTCCTGATGACCCCCGCCCACTGCTGCTTCAGGTGACCTCCGCCCACTGGGGCTTCAGGTGACCTCCGCCCACTGGGGCTTCAGGTGACCTCCGCCCACTGGGGCTTCAGGTGAGCCTCCGCTCACTGATGCGACAGGTGACCTCCGCTTACTGCTGCTTCCTTCTGGTGAGGCCGCCCATAACTCACAAGGCGGGGCCATGTTCGGTGAAGGTGGTGCCCCTAGACTTGACCTATTACCTGGGTTACTGCCCCTTACACACACACACACACACACACACTCTGTCTCTCTCTCTCTCTCTCTCTCTCTCTCTCTCTCTCTCTCTCTCTCTCTCTCTCTCTCTCTCTCTCTCTCATATTAATTATAATCCATAATACTGTAAACTTATAGCTGCCAAATAAACTATAGTGGGAGTCAAAACCTCAAGTTAATTATGAACTATATTTCCTGTATTTAAGGGTTGGTTTTCTTAAGGATTTTCAGTAAGGTGGATAATATAAATACGGTGGCGGAGTAAAAAGAAAAAAGAAAAAAACTCTGAATTCACTTAATCCAACCCAACCCAACCCAACCCAACCCAACCTTAGAGACACGGGAAGTATGCCGTAGCCTCCGTGCCTTCTGTAGTTAAAAACACACACATAATGTATCGCGTTTTAGCAGTAACCATCTTAACAACACCGGCTCAATGGCTCAATGGCTCGTCCCTGCTCATATCAGACGTTTATCGGTCATACCTATTTTTTTTAATTCCCCCCAAGGCGAGGAAACCACAACCTACTTGCCACTTTATTAAATTCAAAGTCATATTTTCCTCTCCATGCCATCACCGGGTTAGCAGTCTTTACATTAGATTAAACATTTAAGTGAAAATCCCGAAGAAAACAAACCATTATTATTAAGGGTACGAAAGTAAATTATGTTCTAGTTTACCATCACGTATATATATTGTGTGAAGGCAAGACACATATATTATCGTCTTGTTACTTCTTATTACCAGACGATGGAAAACATGGAGGTAAAAGTTGTTAATGTTAAAAGGATACAAATAAAGACGTATATATATATTTTGTATTGGGAGTATGATAGTATTTTGTTATATGTTTATCGATAATTGGTACGAGTTTTTGCCGCTAGTTGGCGTATTGTTTTATACTGAGAGATTATGATGTTGGAGAGAGGAGGAGGAAAGTATGGGGAAGGGAATGGAGGAGAATAAAGGAGGGGGTAGAGGCGTGAGGAGGAAGAAGAAGGAAAGAGAAACCAGAAGGAGGAAGAAGAGTGGAAAGAGAAGCAGGAAGAACAGAAAAGAGAGGGGAAAGAAGAAGCAGAAGGAGGAAAAAGAGAGGAGAAGAGAAACAGGAGGAGGAAGAAGAAGACAGGAGAGAGAAACATGAGGAAGAGAGAAAGAGGAGAAGGAAAAGGAAGACGTTTATCAGGTGTCTTATTGGTAAACACAAGTGAGAAACCACCAGACCCACCTTGACAAACAGCGTCTCTAACTCACCACAACATGACCCTGCCTTATCACCCTCGACATGTTTACCTCACACAACCCTCAAGTATATATACGTTCCTTGGGTGTCTGGGGGAGGGGAGGAGAGGAGTCGTGGGGTGTGCAGGGTGTAGTGAGGTGATACTCCCATCTTCCAACACGTCCCTGCCACTTATTTAAAAGCACTTCCTGTTTACACTGCAAGAATCCCAGCAAGAGGCATCGGCAACTTCATTCTTGAGTTACTATTATTGCTCGACGCCCCGGTAGGTATACATTTAAGTTGACAGTCCTCTTCTGTTTTGGGGCATAACTCTTTGAAACGTCTGAGGGCGATTTTGGTTATGTTTTTTGGTGGTGGTGGTGATGGTGGGGGGGGGGGGGGGCTGGTTGACGCCGCTGGTATAGATGGTGGGATGCTTATCTATATACTGTTAATGGTGGAATATTAGGTATATTATATTTTCTTCAATTTCAGTCTGTTTATGTTGTTGGTGTTGACTGTAGGGCTGATAAAGGTCAACACCACACCACACGCTTGTATCCAGTGTAAGAGGATAGCGGTGGAGTGACACGAAATTGAAGAACCAAAATAATATATATCCGTTGATTTCATTCGTATTTTTCAGGTTTTATTTATATTTGTATAATATTTTAAAGATGAAAATAAACTCTGGGTGGTCTGATATCCTAACCTATTTATTGCTTATAGTATGATCGCCGGACAAGCTCGTGGGATATAAAGTCGTCGTGTCTGCTCTCTCTCTCTCTCTCTCTCTCTCTCTCTCTCTCTCTCTCGTGTCCTACCTCCTTCGTGTGGATCCATTAACTCCTCAAGGGATGGAAGGACTGACTTGAAACTTGACAGGGATGCTGGTCCTCGTAAGATCTCCAAGGAGTATTAAGAGCTGCGGTGCCCCGTGTGTTAAACCTCGAGACTGATGACGTCGTCGGGGGATGTGCTCGCTCGTTTGACTCTTGATGACGGTAAACATAAGGACTGGGGTTAGGCTCTCTCTCTCTCTCTCTCTCTCTCTCTCTCTCTCTCTCTCTCTCTCTCTCTCTCTCTCTCTCTTATTGTTCCGTGTCTTCCTCTCCCTCTTTTATCCATTCCTTTTCTATGGGTACCTCCCTTCCTTTCTATCCCTTACCGTCTCTTTTTCTCAAACCATTTCTATCATTTGCCTCATTCCTTTCTTTCCCTTTCCTTTCCTTCCTTCCTTCCTTCCTTCCTTCCTTCCTTCCTTCCTTCTTTCCTTCTTTCCTTCCTTCCTTCCTCTCTTCTCTATTGTCCTCCTCTTTCACCCCTTTTCCTTCCTACCTTTCCTCACTCCCTTCCTCTCTCCTCCCCCTTGTCACCCACTCCCATCTTTCATCTCCCTTCCTATCTCTTCTCCTCATATTTCATCTCTCTCACCCCATCCTTCTCTCCTCGCTCCCCGGTGAGAGGGCGGGAGAGAGGGAGAGTTGGGAGGGAGAGAGGGAGTGAAAGTGAGGAAGGGAGATAGAAAAAAGAAGGGGGGGGGGGAGACCGTGAAAGGGAGGGATGAAGTGTGCGAGGGAGGGTAAGAGAGGGTGTTTGAGGGAGGGAGTGAGGGAGAGAAACAGAGAATGGTGAAGGGAGAGTGAGGGAGAGAGACAGGGAGAGTGAGAGTGGGAGGAAGAGGTCCAGGAATAGCAGGGCACGTGCCACCACAGGGATCATTACTACAGGTTTACCCGGTTGTAACACACCCTGACCTGCCCCGCCTCCAGCTGAGAGAGAGAGAGAGAGAGAGAGAGAGAGAGAGAGAGAGAGAGAGAGAGATTAAAAATATATGAGAATAAAAGAGAAGAGAAGGAGAGACATTATATGGGAATAAGAAAGAGGGAGATAGAGTAAATAAAAATAAAAAAGGGAGGAAGAGGGAATAGAAAAAGTATATGAGAATAAGAGAGAGGGAGAAAAAGAGGAAGGGAGAGAGAGAGAGAGAGAGAGAGAGTCAGTATATGAAAAGGAGAGAGTGTGTGTGTGAGAGAGGGAGAGAGAGAGAATATATACCCTGCATCTCAGTCTGCATATCTAGATACCCCTGGCTGTCAGTATACATACCCTAGGTGCCCCGAGATGTCACTGTACATACCCTAGGTGCCCCGAGATGTCACTGTACATACCCTAGGTGCCCCGAGATGTCACTGTACATACCTTAGGTGCCCCGAGATGTCACTGTACATACCTTAGGTGCCCCGAGATGTCACTGTACATACCCAGAATGTTAGTGTTATGCTCTGCTGGTTTAATCCACTGTTCTAGTCTGTTTATGTGTGATTGATGTTTTTCAGTGTTTTGATGTTTAAGGGATGTTTTTTGTGTTTTTTTTATGTTTAGGTGATGTTTTTCGATGTATTTCACGTTTAAGGGATGTTTTTCATGTTTGGGTGATGTTTTTATCGTATTTAAATGGTGTTTTTAGATGTGTTTTTTTTCATATTTGATGTTCGGGTGTCATGCGGCTATGCCAGATCGGCGGAGGTGTTCGGGTGTCATGCGGCTATGCCAGATCGGCGGAGGTGTTCGTGTGTCAGGCAGATGATGCAGAGGAATGTTCGTATCTGTGGCGGTGTTCGGTTGCCATCTGAGCGTCGCCTATGTTGACATGTTGAGAGAGGGAATTCCTGACATGTCAAGCACGGACAGCAAGGCCTTGTTTGTGCCTCTTGTTACCTACCCTGTATGTGTTTGTTTGTGTCCTTGTTTTTTTTTGTCTCCTTGTCTGTGTGCTCCTCTGTACGTGTTTGTTTGTTTGTTTGTTTGTAGTTTTGTATCCTTGTTTGTGCCTCCCTGTACGTGTTTGTTTGTTTGTTGTGTGTTTGTGTCATTCGTGCTTCCTGCGGCCATGAACGTGTTTGTTGATTTCGTGTTTGTGCCATGTTTGTTGTTTGTCCCTCACATGGCCTTCTTGCACGAGTTTTTTTTGTGTGTGTGGATTTTCTGGTCTTGTTTGTGGAAGCTTGACTCGCGTCTTCCTTACTGGGTAGTAGATGGTTTGGTTTGTGGTCTTGTTTTAGTATTTGAGAGAGAGAGAGAGAGAGGCGTGTGTGTATGTGAGAGAGAGAGAGAGAGAGAGAGAGGCGTGTGTATGTGAGAGAGAGAGAGAGACTGACGTGTGTATGAGAGAGAGAGAATACTAGACACGAGATAAAGATCAACATGTAAATAAGAACACCTCTCCCTCCTCCTCCTCCTCACCATGCCCTCTCCTCCCCTCCTTCTCCTCCTCTCCCCCTCAATCTCCCCTCCTCCTCCCCTCCCTCTCCCCTCCTCCTCCCCTCCTCCTCCCCTCCCTCTCCCTCTCCTCCTCCTCCCGACACTGTCACAACTCATTTGATATTTTTAAAGGCGTTGGAGGGGTTAATTATGTTTTAAAACCTCTTCAACTGTGTAATTATCGCTCCTAAGTTTCTCTCCTGTATCAGAAACACATAAATACGGGTTTATGGGAGTTGAGGTGAGAGACAGGTGAGGTGAGAGATATCTGAGGTGTGAGATAGTTGATGTGTGAGATATCTGAGGTGTGAGATAGTTGATGTGTGAGATATCTGAGGTGTGAGATATCTGAGGTGTGAGATAGTTGATGTGTGAGATATCTGAGGTGTGAGATATCTGAGGTGAGAGATATCTGAGGTGAGAGATATTTGAGGTGTGAGACAGTTAAAGTGATAAATAGTCTGGGTGAGAGACGACTGTGGTGAGACACACTTGAGTGGTGAAAGGCAGCCCAAGGGAGAGACAGCCGGCCTGTTAACCACAACCTCAATAAGGGCTTAAAATGCCTTTAACTCTTATGGTAATTTTCCCTCTTTAGTCTCTGTATAATTATGACGCCATTTTGTATTGTTGTTACCTCAATAAAAGCTTAAAGGATTGTTTGTTTATTGTTACGTTTATTTTTCTCTCGTAAATCAACACCTGAGAACAACTTTATTTAGGGTAGAGTCTCAGTGCATTTTGACGCCATTTTGTGTGACGGTAGAGTTTTATTGTTTATCGGGATAAATAAATACGTCTGCTGCTACGGTATAGTCTCAGTGTGGTCGTGGCGTCATTTTAATATGTTGATTAAGTACAGTGTAGATAAAAGCTTTAAATGGGTCTATTAAGTTTGGGACTCGTTAAAATTGGAAACCATCGACATTGAGGGCTATTAAGATTTTGGGATCCAGTATAATTGGGAACCTAGGTCCGATTAAGAGTCACCAATTATGCTAATAGTTAAGTTCGGTAAGGTTGGGTTAGGTCAGGTCAGGTTGGCTTGGCTTGGGTTAGGTTAGGTTAGGGTGGGTTAAGTTACGTTAGGTTGGGGGTCTAGTAGGACTTGGGGCCCATTTGACCAGCCCTTAAATGGGGGTGATTGGGTGATCTAAACCAATCGTGTAAAGTTTAATTAAAGTTATGGGAGGAAAATATTGTAATTTCCCCCCAACACTCACTAAATTGCTTAATAACATCAACAAAATGACTGCGAGAAATGTGTTAATGGTCCGCGAGTTCTAGGAAGTGGCTTACGGGGTCCCTCAAATGCCTTTCACGTTCAGTTCAATAACGGACGGTAAGTAAAAGACTTTAGGAGTATATTTAATGGCTTAGGGAAGAAGTGAGTTAATTTAAATGACAGGAGAGCCATTTAATGAGCAGTTGAGAGAGAGACAGACAGAATGAATACAGGTAATCTTATTAATTTTTTCTTCACTTTTCTTTAGTTACAAACAATTATTTTCATCTTTTACCCAAGGAGTTTATCTATATTTTTTTATTCGTCATTTAAATCCAAACAAATCCCCTTAAGTCAGTACCTACCCCCCTCCCCCCCCTCCCCCCCCCCCCCCCCACACCACACACACACACACACACACACACACAAAATAATAATACCTACGTTAGTGAAGGAGTGATCGTGCACCCGGCAGCAATGTGAACTATGAGAGAGATTATGGGGGGGAAACATGTCTCTCAGGTGGCAGCTACCTTGTCGGTCAGTCAGGTAAAGACAGGTATTGAGCTGAAGACGCAACCAAACTATGTAAAGAGTTGAAGTTATAATTATGTGGTGTATAAGGGCGAGGTATATTGACCGGTGTATATGTATAGTGTGTGTTATGTATATGTATGTACGATATGCATAGCTGAGAGAACATTTATGTGTTGGTAGATGGCAGGGCGTATATCTGTAGCTGACTGGCATCTCCGACCTGTCATCTAGTTTAGAGCTACAACAGTGCTGCCTGTACGGTCGATGAACTAACAGACTCCCCCCTGAAAAAAACGATAAGATAAATCACCTTGAAATGTACCGTTGGTTGAGGAAGCCACGATGCCCAAGAATCTTAGATATGCTCTGCCTTAATTTTTCCCTTAATTGATACTACTGAGTGAACGTATAAAGTCACTGAATAAATTTGACGCCATAATGAATGTTGTTCTTGTGCTTTAGGTTAAATAAACACGTTCTTCAGTCTCCAATTACGGGGAAAATTGATCGTATACCGAACTTTGAGAGAATTTTAGTCATATAATCACAAAACATCGTAACCAGATCGTGTATAAGGTAATGGTAGAGTCTTAGCGTGTTATCGAAGCCATATTGATGTTGGGGAAAATTATATCATACAGATCTTGGGGAATTTGGTGGAACTCACATGTATGAGTTTGGGAGATTTGGGGAAAGGCTTAACGTAGGATTTTTAGGGAATGGTAGTGACGTTGGGATGATGTATTAGTGGTATCAGTTAGTGTGGGAGATGTAGTTAAGGTCACGGTAGTTAGTGTGGGAGGTGTAGTTAATGTTATAGTAATTAGTGTGGGAGACGTAGTTAAGGTCACAATACTTTCGGTGAAGTTAAGGCCAAATTAGTTAAAGTGATTAAGCAAGATGAGCCAGCAGTAATAGGAAGTTCGTGTGAGAGGTGTAGTTAGAGCCACAGTAGTTAGTGTGGGAGACGTAGTTAAGGTCACAATACTTTAGGTGTAGTTAAGGCAAAATTAGTTAAAGTGATTAAGCAAGATGAGCCAGCAGTAATAGGCAGTTCGTGTGAGAGGTGTAGTTAGAGCCACAATAGTTGAGTAAGATGAGCTAGCGGTAATAGGCAGTTTGTGTGAGAGATGTAGTTAGAGCCACAGTAGTTGAGTAAGATGAGCTAGCGGTAATTGGCAGTTAGATGAGAGGTGTAGTTAGAACCACAGTAGTTGAGTAAGATGAGCTAACGGTAATAGGCAGTTCGTGTGAGAGATGTAGTTAGAGCCACAGTAGTTGAGTAAGATGAGCTAGCGGTAATTGGCAGTTAGATGAGAGGTGTAGTTAGAACCACAGTAGTTGAGTAAGATGAACTAACGGTAATGGGCAGTTCGTGTGAGAGATGTAGTTAGAGCCACAGTAGTTGAGTAAGATGAGCTAGCGGTAATAGGCAGGTGAGTGGTCCCAAAACACAGGTGTGGGTGGCGTGCTGGTCACATTAAACATGGCAGTTAATATCACTTCTACCCCCGCCATCCGTCTCCATTACCTCCCCCATCTTTGGTATCACAGTTTACGGGGAAATGGGTGATGACGCAGGTAAGGGGGAGGGAGAAATGGGGTAGGGGAGAGGGATTGGGGTTGAGGGGGTAAGGGAGGGAGGAATGGGGTAGGGAGAGGTTAATGGACAGTAGGAAGAGTAGAGTGGGGGAAGGGAGGGGATGGGGTGGGCAGTTAGTGTACAGTAGGAAGGAGGGGTAGAGTGGGAGGAGGGAGGGATGGAGTGGGGAGGGGTAATATAAGAGGGGTAGAGAGTGAGGGGGGTTAAGGGGTGAGGTGGGTGAGGTTGGGGAAAAACACGAAAGCCAAAAAAAAAAAAAAAAAAAAGTTAAGTTTTTGTTTTCATCGTAACTGTTGATACAATAAACTAATCAGTGTCACTATAGTCTCAGGGTAACTTTGATGACATTTTTGATATAAAGAGAACGTAAATTCTATAACGGTAGAGTCTCATGGCACTTTTGGTATCATCTTGGCCGCCATCTCTGTGTGGTAGATGAAGTGAAGGAATCAAATAGGTTCACACTTCTTTCTCTTGGATGAAAGTGAAATCAGAAAAGACCTCTTCTTGTTTTTAATGGACCTTCTTACTCATAAAAGACTCCTTCTCTCGCTTTAACGGACGCCTCTTACATATAAAGACCCCCCCCCCTCCCTCTCTCTCTCTCCTTACCGGACTCTCTTAAAGACCCTATTTCCCTCTCTATAACGGATCCCTCTTAATGACCCTACTTCCCTCTATAACGGACCCCTCTTAAAGACCCTACTTCCCTCTCTATAGCGGACCCTATTATAAAGACCCCTCTTACAGGTTCAGTCACAGGCAAAGACATTGGCATCAAGAAAATAATTTTCTTTTTCCTAGGGCAGAGAGGAAGAAGCTGAGATATGCGTCCTGTGAAAAAAAAAGGAATTTACAGGGGATGGGGAGGAGAGAGAAGAGGGAGAGAGAGAGAGAGAGAGAGAGAATGAAAGAGGTGGGAAGGAGATGAGAGAACGAGACAACAAGAGGGAGAGAAAGAGAGAGTTTCCCCCATGTCTTAAAGTGAGTCCCAGGAGACACCTCTTGAGTGCTACTGGTAAAGAAAAAGAGAGTGAGAGTGAAAAAGAGAGATAGAAAGAAGGAAAACAGAGAGAAAATGTGTAGGACAAAAGCACCTTAAAAAAATGGGGTTAAGTGACCCTTGAGACGTAGCGTGAATGAGGACAACGTTTTCCTCCTCCTCCTCCCTCCTCTTAGACGGGGAGAGGGGAAGGGTAGGGGAATAATGAGGGGAATAGGGGGAGAGGGATGAGGGAATAGTTAAGGGAAGGGAATAGTAGGGGTGAGAGAAAGAGCGAGGAGAGGGGAGAAGGAAAAAGTGGGATAAGGGAAAGGGGAAGAGTGATGGTTAGGTGGAATTTTAAAGGATTAGGGGGAGAGGGAAGGTATGGAAGAGGGATGTGTGGAGGGGGGGGGGGAGAGGTGAAGAGAAGGGAGAGGGAAACATCAGAGAAAGTTCTTAATGACTCTCAGATCAGGTGTTAGTGACTGGTGATGATGGTGATAAATGGTGAGGGTCGTGATGGTGATAGTATGAATGGTGAGGTTGATAAAGATGGTGACAAGTGATAGTAAAGATGGTGACATTACAAGTGATAGTGAAGATGGTGACATAAATGATAGTGAAGCTAATAACGTCGGGATGATGAAGATGTGTCGGTGAAGGAAGATATAACGACCATGATATTAACTGTGATAGTGATTGTTGGACGCCATTACCACATTCACTATTACTATTATTATTATGGGATTTATCTACCATTATCAGTATTCACTTTGACGTCTTCATCATTCATTATTTTTCTTATTATATTTTCATTATTATTCTATTATTATTATTATTATTACCCTCTTCTATTGTTGTCATTATTACTGTTATTACCGTCTCTGCTATTGTTATTATCGCATCATTTATTTTCGACGACTACTGTATATGTAATTAAGGTCATCAAAGTAATTACAGCCATTAAGGACATAAGAAAATAACATGGTAATTATTAATATGTCTCAATAATAAACCGACAGCCTTCTAACTTGCTTCATAAAACTCTCTCTACTTGTTATGTGAATTTCTACTTACAAACTAACTGGAGTTCCATATGCTTATGCTGTACGCTCAAGAACTCTATATTCTTTTATACTTAGTAATTAATTCTCTAACTATAACTCTATGTACAGTCTACTTTTATAGTTAATTGTCTAACTAAATTAACTATACAATTAATAGACAGTAATTAATCTGTGTATAAACTCTTATTTCCAGTGATTAATTTATATGTAACCTCGTGACCAGACATGTTATAGCGAGCGCTCTAACTCAGGCTTAAGATATACAAGTACACACACACCAGGTAAGGTCTTAAGACACGGACAGCTTGAAAGGCAAAACAGTGAGGACCTGTGACCATTAATATCCTGCCTTGTCAACCCTTACACTCTTCTGGGTCTTTAGAGTAGATAAATTTACACACACACACACACACACACACACACACACACACACACACACAGAAGTATAGAAGGTTTGATTTTATTGATGATGATGATGATAATTGATGATAGTTGATGATAATGGTGATGGGGTAACAATGGCATGATGAAAATGATACTACTTCTATTGATTATTATTACTATTATTATTATTATTATATTATCACAACTACTACTACTAATAATGATAGTGCCAATAATAATAATAATAATAATAACAATAATGATGATAACAATAATAATAATAACCCTCTCAGCATAACTACACGTACCCGTCATCCTTGAACACCTTGCTTAGTGCTACTGGCAGAACAAGTCTTGGCCTTATAAAGAAATATATTTAAATACGTAGATTCAACCACATTTTAATCTATCTCTTGTGTATATTAAGTTTTGATTTCTGCTGATGTATATTGAGTCGTAGTTGTGTGTATTTGAATCATAAACATCGAGTCGTAGTTTTTGTACAGATGTTTGAACCACAAAACCATAAACATCATATAATTTAATTCGTAGTTTATGTGGAGATGTGCGAATCATTTCATTGGAGGTCGTAGTTGACGTGTGTACTATAGTGTGTTGTTAACTGCGTTTGTTTATGTTAATTGGTGTGTCGTAAAATTAATTGGGTTGGATTTTTTTTTTTTTTTTGCCGAGGGCGATGTTAATCCTGCTTGTAAACTTCATCACCTGTAAACTTCCTCGCCTGTCAGCTCTTCCACCTGTAAACTTCCTCGCCTGTCAGCTCTTCCACCTGTAAACTCCATCACCTGTCAGCTTCTCTACCTGTAAACTTCTTCACCTGTCAGCTCCTCCACCTGTAAACTTCCTCACCTGCCAGTTCCTCCACCTGTAAACTTCTTCACCTGTCAGCTCTTCCACCTGTAAACTTCTTCACCTGTCAGCTCCTCCACCTGTAATCTTCCTCACCTGTCTACTGTAAACTTCCTCACCTGTCAGTTCCTCCACCTGTAAACTTCCTCACCTGTCAGCTCCTTCACCTGTAAACTAGTCTGTGAGTATTGAAGTAGAATTTCTTATCAAATCTTCAATTGTAAATGTGTATGTTTACCTTCAGTTGTAAAGGAAGGTGTGTGTGGTTAACTTAACGTAAGCTGTAAATGATAGTGTATTGTTAACTAAGATGTAAATGTTGCGTATTGTTACCTTAAGTTGGAAATTATGTTGTGTATGATTAACTTAAGCTGTAAATGATATAGTGTATTGTTAACTAAGATGTAAATGTTGCGAATTGTTACCTTAAGTTGTAAATTATGTTGTGCATGATTAACTTAAACTGTAAATGATATAGTGTATTGTTAACTAAATTGTAAATGTTACGTATTGTTACCTTAAGTTGGAAATTATAATTGTGCATGATTAATTTAAGTTGTGTCTTGACTTTGTAAATATTAAAATGTAAGTCGTAAAATCTGTCTTAGGTATTTCAAATACTCTCTCTCTCTCTCTCTCTCTCTCTCTCTCTCTCTCTCTCTCTCTCTCTCTCTCTCTCTCTCTCTCTCTTGCCACCTTTTACCCTTGAATACAATATTCCCCCTCTCCTCTTTCCCCTCACATATTCCCCTTCCTCTCCCTTCTTTCCCCTCTTCTCTACATCATATCTCCTCACCCCATCGCATCTTTCTCTTGCCTCTAACATTGTTTTCATCTTCTAGCTTCTCTTCTGCTTCCGTTCTTGATGTTCCTTCTTCCATTTTTTGGGCCACCTTCCCCCTCCTCTTCCTCCTCTTTTACCTCCTCCTCTTCTTGACTCACCCTCCCTTTCCTTCCTCTTCCTCCTCTCCCCTCTTCCGTTCTCGATCCTCTTTCTCCTCCCCCTTCCTCTTTCTCCTCCCCCTCCTCTTTCTGTTCTTCCTCTTCCTCCTCGAGATTTCATTGTAGGAAGTGTTTGAGCACACAGAAAGGTAATTTTCCCAGACTGAGGTGATCATAAGTAATTGAAACGACAAACATTTGCCCCCGTGTCGTCCCGGGGAGAGGGAGACGGTAATGCGTGTTTGCGCTATTAATATATGCGCAAGTTGTGTCGCTCCCCCCCCCCCTCTTACAGTTGCCGGGGGCCGCTAGTTGGGGACACAGACCTGCCTCCTTACCTACCTGCCTACCTTCTCCTCCTCTCCTTGCCCCCTACTCCTCCTTCTTCCAACGCCTTCTTCTTCTCCCATCTCCTCCTCCTCCTCCTCTCACCACTACCCCCACCGCCGCCCTTTCCTCAATTTAAAGGTTCTTTTTGTCGTAGATTAATCAAAGGTGACGTAATCAAGGTGCGTGATGAATTAGCTGCTCCCTGTCATGTTGATCAAGATAAATGGCCACCCAGGGGAAAATTGGGGAAATGGGGAGGAATAGGGAGAAAATGGGAAGGAATAGGGTAGGGTTGGTCCTGGAGGAATTAATTTTTTTCTTGGGGGGGAGGGGGTGTTGTGTAGGGTGATAGGGCGATGTGAGAGGAGGGAGGGTCCAGGAGGATATTTTTGGGGAGGGAGGGGGGGGGGGGGCAGCAACTGGAGTGAGCTTGAGGGGATTAAGGAAAGTGAAAAGAAAAATACTCCAGAAGATTGTTGCTAATGTTAGGGAAATTCCCACGAAGAGGAGGAGGGGGAAGAGGAAGGAGGAGGAGGAAGAGAAGAAGAAGAAGGAGGAGGAGAAAGAGAAGAAGAAGAAGGAGGAGGAGTTATGTGAAAGGGAAAAATATGAATAGTTAAGGTAGAGATAAAGGAAAAAAAGTAAGAAGAAAGATACACCTGGTACTACTTAGACGAATGGGAGGAAGAAGAAAAGAAGGTTAGGGGAGGGAGGGGGAAGGGTGAGTGGGAAGAGAAAAGGAGGAATAATAATGGTAGGGAAGACGAGAGATTGAAGACAAGAAAAAGAAGAAGAAACCGCCTAGTGATTCTTGCTAATGTAAGGAAAAACACCATGACGAGGGGGAGGAGGAGGAGGAAGAGAGGGAGGAAGGAGGAGGAGGAGAAGGTTTGGGGTGAGCTAAAAGAATAAGAAGGGAAATAGAAAGGTAGAGAAGAGCGAAATGGTAGATATAGGAAAAATACACCAGGTGGTTCTTGCTAGTATAAGAGGGAGGAAGGGAAGGAGGAGGGGGAGAAGGGCTGGATAGGAGAAAAATGAGGAAGACGAAAGGAAGGGGGGGAGAAAGGCTAGATAGGACAGAAATGAGGAAGAGGCAAGGCAAGAAAGATGAGAGTCGTAGAGAGTGAGGCAAGGTAATTCTTCATAACTTGTCTAATTATGAGAGGTCTTGGCCAGCTGATGTGAGGATGTGGTGGAGGGAAGTATGATGATGATGAGTGAGAAGGGGGAGGGGGGGGGGTAGACATGAGGAAAGGAGTGAGAGAGAGAGAGGATGACAGAAAGTTAGGTAGGCAAGAGGGAAGGAGAGAGAGAGAGAAGATTAGGTAGGTAACACGAAAGGAGAGAGAGAAGTTTAGGTAGGCAAGAGGTAAGGAAAGAGAGAGAGAGAGAGAGCGCGCAGGAGGGAAGAAATGGAGGATAGAGGAAGAGTGTTTTTTTAACAACTTTATTGGCAATATTAAGGTACAATTTGCCTAATCTGAGTAGGCCAGCCAGGTGTTGACACGGAGGCAGCTGTCACTGTTCACTGCCACATAGGACAGAGGTTCATACAGAAGAGGAGATAATATAGTATAGTCATATTCATTTATGTTATATTTGAGGACTAATGTGTGTGAACTAGCAAATTTAAGATAGCCTGCAAGAATGGCGTCAAGGACTTCTGATTCAATGTAGTAGTGACATAGTTCATGGTACAATAAGCCAGGTAGCGTAAATTCTTTGACAATGTCGCATTTAATAATATGATGTTAAATAGAGAGTAAGAAGCAGGGGGGAGAGAGAGAGAAAGAAGGTAAGAAATAAAAGGGAAAGCGGAATGCCGTAACACCTAGGGGGAGGGCGTGATGGCTGGGGGGAGGTGTAGTGAAGCGTGAAGGGTGGTGAGGGGAGGGGGAGAGGGGAGGATAAAGTAAATGTAGGAAGCAGGGTGGAGGAAAAGGGGGGAAATGTGGGAGATAAAGGAGAGTTGATAAAGAGAGAGAGAGAGGGAGAGACGGGGATAGATGGAAGGGAGGGGAGGGAGAAGGGATAGATGAAATGAGGGAGGGGACAGGTGAAGTGAGGGAGGGGGCAGGTGAAGGGAGAGAGAAGGGACAGTGTGAAGTGAGGGAGGGGAAAGGTGAGAGTTAAGGGAGGGGTAGGTAAGAGGAAAGAGAAGGGACAAGTGATGGGGAGAGGGGAGAGAGAAGAGATAGGTAGAGGTAAAATAAAGAGGACAGTTGAAGGGAGAGAAAATGAGGGAAGGAAGAGGAAAGGGGCTAAGGACACATAATGAGACAAGCAAATAAAGGCGTATGAACGAGACAGACAGTCACAGAAAAGGTGCCTTACAAGGGTCCCACAAGCAGTAACGGCTCGACTGTTCTTCTGTCTGTGGAAGTGACAGAACCTAGATACACTGAGGAAGGGGAAGGGAGGAGGAGGAGGAGGAGAAAGATGGAGTAGAAGGAAAGGATGAAGATTAAGATGAAGAAGAATGAAACTAATGACTTGGGTGGTAATTGTCACTCTCGCCTTTATTAGGATTGATGTTGCTAATAGTACTACCACCATCTCGCCCTCACTACCACCATTACCAGTATCGCCAGTACAACCACCATCTCGTCCTCATTACCACTATTAATTACCAGTATCATCATTACCATTACATCCTCACTATTACTACCACCATCGTGTCCTCATCACCTCCATTATTAGTACTACCACCATCACCAGTACTAATACCATCACTTCGTCATCACCACCAGTACATCATTACCATCACCACCACAGCACCACCATCACCAACCTTGACATGAAGGGAGGACTCACTATACACCACCACCGTAGCCTTGACATGCAGGAGGGGGGGACTCACTCACTATACACAGTAGTGCGGGGGATATAACAGTTGCCGTGGCCATTATGAACCTTCCCTGAGATCACCCAGGCTAAACCCCTCTCATGTTTACTCCCCAAGTACGTGAAAAAAAGGGGTTCCAGGAAGAGCGCGTAAAATGGGGTATAAAAGCGCGTAAAACTGTTCATTATTCTTATATATGGGGCGCGTTATGACAGGAGGTGGGGGATGGGAGGGGCCCCGTCTGTCCGCTTCCTCGATGACGGTGTAGGTACCAACGACCCCGGGATTATCTGTGAAGTTAATACATGAGGTGGTAATAACGGGTCGTCCCAGGGTGTCCATCCTAGCGATAAAGCCATTTTTGGCTCATTCACAGTGTGTGCTTGTGTGTGTGTGTGTGTGGAGGTGAAAGGCTTTTTGTGTTTTAGGTGTGCACGAGGCCCCATACATTCACATACACCTTGATGGGGGCGTTGTGTCGGCCAGTTACGACGTCCGCCCCGAAATCCAGTCGAGAATATATACTTACATTTTCCCCTTTATTTTAGTAATGACTACAACGTATTAGCCAGCGGAATTACTTACACAAAAATAACAACTATCGTTAAACGTGTTAGTTCACGGCCTGATAGCATAAACGCGGCCTTGTTTATAAGAACGTGGAAAAGCCTACAGAATGTACGAAGATCTTCAGACAAAAAAAAATCTTATAGGCTGTGTTGGCGTAAATGTGAACGATTATGACCTCTTCATTCGGAATTAATAGGAGGGAGGTTCGTGTTCCAGTAGCATTCCCACAACAGCCTTCCGGAGAGGTGGTGGAGGGAGGGAAGGAGGGGGCAGGGGCCGCGCTTCCCCAAAAATCTGTGAAGACCATTAAACTCTCCCGCAAAAGTTCCAGCAATATTTAGAAGCGGTCGACGAGGTCCATGGTGGCGTAACTTTGGTGGTTTCCAGTCTTGTTTATGGCGACCCCGAGACTCTAGACCAGTGGTGTGGGTAAACTAGCTGGCCAGGGAGACTAGCAAACAAGGGAGACTACCCTAGAAAATACACTGACAAGGAAGGCTATTTAGGAGATGAACCGAGCAGGGACTGGGTGTAAGGAGAATAAAAATCTCAGAGTCTGAAGAGCTTTCTCATTTCAGGGAGATCAGAGGGCATGAAGTTCTCGTCTAGAAATTAATTTGGTAAGGAGTCTACTAAGGGAGAGTAAATGACTGGGGAGACTTTATAAGCCACGGAGGCTATTCAGGGAGAAAAGCCGGCCAGGGAGGCTATATAAGGGGAATAACTGGCCAGGGAGGCTATCTAGGAAGAGTCATAGCTCAAAGAGGCTATATCAGGAAGTTTAACTGGCCATATAGGTTATTCAGGGAGAACTGCCGCCCAGGGAGGCAATTCAGGGAGATTAAACGGGCAGGAAGATTATTTGTTCAGGAAAGCTATGCAGGGAGGTTGGTCAGGGAGTATGCCAGTAAGATGAGCTCACGAAACGAGTTAAGCTAGAGAGAGAGAGGAGAGAAGTAAGTCGTATGAGTCAAGGAGCCGAGACAATGAGATTAGTGAACGAACCTTAACGGAGGTATAGGCAAGACAGGAACACACTAACCACTGAGACGAGGCAGTGAGATTAGTGAACGAATCTTAACGGAGGTATAGGCAAGACAGGAACACACTAACCACTGAGACGAGGCAGTGAGATTAGTGAACGAACCTTAACGGGGGTATAGGCAAGACAGGAACACACTAACCACTGAGACGAGGCAGTGAGATTAGTGAACGAACCTTAACGGAGGTATAGGCAAGACAGGAACACACTAACCACTGAGACGAGGCAGTGAGCGAGCATACCAATGGAGACAAAACTGAAGTGAGCCAAGGAACCGAGAGATAGATCAGCTCAGTAAAACGATCGTAGCGGAGACGAGACAACGAGATAACCCACTACGAGTGAGACGAGACAAAACGTTGAGATTAAACAACAAAATCAAAATGTGGGAGTTGAGCCAAGAAAGGACGATGAGCTCAGCGTGTGAGATTAGTGAGCTTAGTGTGAGACGAGTCAGCCAGGATGTGTGATTAAGAGCATCAAGCACCGGGCTTTTTAAAACATTTACTTTGCCTTAAGAAAACTTGGTTGAGATCCTGCACTAAAGTCGCTGCCTCTGTCATTAAGCCCTATTTTTCACCCATCCTATTTTCACCAATTTCGCCCTAATGTCAGACTGAGAATATAGCCAATTTTCAGGGTGTTATTTCACAGGATTTGGATGTAGAATCTGACCAAATTATTCACCAATTTTACCTGAAATGCCAGAATGAGAATAAATATAGTATCCATTTTTTTTGTCCAATTTCACGTAAATGTTAGAGAGAGTATAGCCAATTTTTATTAATTTTCATCAAATTGTTTAAATTGGCAAATGGGGAATTTTCACTCGTCATTTTAAGCGAATTTTACCAGGTTATAAAAAAAATTGATGTATCGTTTCAGATTCACTAAAATTTTTATCATGGAGACGTGTATTGTGATGTTATGTGTGTGTTATTTTGTATGTTACTTGATGTTATCTGACGTTATATGTGTTTTATGCGATGTTACGTATGTATGTGGTTTAGGGAAATTTTAAGAATGTTTTAAGAAATTTTAATAGGGATTTAAATTATCCCTTGAAAATATAGTACACAGTTTGGATGGATTTCTACATTGTTTTAAAATTACTTAATTACAAAAAAGTGAATTTAAGTTACTAGAATTTTTTTTTATTGTTCTATTGTCCTTAAATTACACTGGTCAACAAAGTTTTTGTTGCATTGCTATAAACACTTGATTCTACCTAATTTGGGTGTGCTGATCTCATATCTGAAGTTAGTTTCTTTCTGTAAGCTCTAGTTTTTTTGCAATCAAGGTATTTTGAAATTTCAAAATTTCGTCTTCGTCTTATTGACCTCGTCGTCTATCTTGAAAAATATGTCATTAAACTGTCATTAAATTAGCTGGGTAATAAACATTAAAATATTACATATTCTAAATTTATTCAACAACACAATTTGAAACATGTTCCATCTAAAACAAAGGTTGAAATTTGTATAAAACTCATTGTTAGGTAAGAAATTTGTTACTATGAGGAGACAAAGCCCAATCACATTTTAGCCAGGTAGGAATTTGCGCTTGAAGCTCTTGCGTTTGTGAAATGTCTCAGGGCACTCTCGTTTAATGCTCCAGCAGTAGTCTGCCATCATATGTTTGTCCCATCTCCCTTGGTAGCGGTCTTCCATGGTCTTGAGATCCTGATGAAACCGCTCGCCTTGCTCGTCACTTACTGCCCCTAGGTTCTCAGGGAATCTATCAAGATGACTATATAGGAAATGGAGTTTGACACTCATATTGCATCCAAGGTCATGAAAGGCTGACAACATGGTTGCTACAAGGGTTTCATAGTTGTCAGCCTTTTTATTACCAAGAAAGTTTTCCATTACCGCCACAAATGAAAGCCATGCACCCCTTTCCTTGTCGTCCATCTTTCTGACAAAGTCTTGATCACGTACAAGTGCACGAATTTGTGGTCCATCAAACACACCTGCCTTTATCTTCTCAAATGACAAAGCAGGGTGAGCAGAGACTATGTGTTGGAAGCATTCACCATCAGTATTTAATGCTCTGACAAACTGTTTCATCAGGCCCAGCTTGATATGGAGAGGAGGAAATATGATCTTTTCTCGACTGACGATTGGATCATTGACAATGTTTGGCATACCAGCTTCCAGAGTCTCACGTAAGGGCCACTCCTTCAGGTTCCAATGCCTGTCTCTAGCTCGGCTGTCCCACATGCAAAGAAAGCAGGGATACTTTGTAAATCCTCTTTGTTGGCCAAGAAGGAAGTTCACCATTTTGAGGTCAACACAAATTGTCCAGTTGTGCTCATGGTATTTTAGCAGGTGAATCACAGTTTTAATGTCATTATACTCCTCTCGTAAGCACACAGAATGACCCACTGGAACAGCTGCATAGACATTACCATTATGTAGTAGCACACACTTCAGGCTACGCTTACAACTATCTAGAAATAATCGCCAGTCATTTGGACTATACAATGGAATCCCTAATTCCTGGAGAAGACCCGGGATATTATGACAGTAAACAAACTTATTCTCCTCTGTAAAGAATGGCACAAAATCCTGTTCCCGCTTTCTGAAGTCTGAAACTTTTGTGGTCTGGTTCAGTAGAGCCTTTTCTTGCAACCTAGAAGCTAGAACTTCTGCTGCATTTTTGGAGAGACCCAAATCACGCACAAGGTCATTCAGCTCTGGCTGACTAAACTTCTGAGGGGTTGATGACTCTGGTGTACCATCAGAAGAATCGTCGGAATCTGCAAGTATTTCTTGAGTTTCATGTTCACTCTCTTGGTCTTTGTCGCTTCCCTCCTCTTCAGCTGGAGACAACCCATTAAAAACTGGAACTGGTAGCTCATCAGAGTGCAAAGTAGGTCGAATTGCTGAAGGGATACTAGGATACGATATTTTATGTCTGTTTTTCTTGCCAACACCCTTCGTATTGATCAGACAAAAATAGCAGTCAGTTGTGTGGTCCTTCGGTTCTCGCCAGGTCATGGGAATTCCGAACGGTAAGCCCTTACGTTTTCCTTTTGTCCAGTCACGCAGCATTTCTTCGCAGTTATGACACACAGCATGTGGAGCCCATTTTTTGTCTTGGTCGCCAAGAGTAAGTCCGAAGTACGCTTTATAGCCGCGCCTCACAAACGATGTTATATTGCGCCTCTGACGAATAAGCGTGAAGTATCCACAAATATAACAGAAGGCATCAGGTTTGTTCACACATTGATTTCTCTTTGTAGCCATGACCAAATCTGAAAGAAAAAACAGACAAAATTATATCTCCCTATTGATACCATAATCGTGTAATTAATTAATTTGACCGCAAACGGCTAGAATGTAAAACCTCAAATTACATGAAAACTGGAGCATGCAGAACAAAACTGGTTTCAAATATGAAATCAGCAGATCAAAAATGGTAAGAAACAGTAAAGAAATCTCATGCAACTGGGAATTATAAAAAATTTGTTGTCCTGTGTTATCTATTAGACGAGGTACAAGTTAGTGAATTTATGGTATGTTAGAGACACTTAGTTATGGACGTCGGTTGTAGCCGGGGGGGGGGGGGGGGTAACAAAAACAGAATGATTTAAGGGTCTTGCCTAGTGGTGGAGATGGGGGTAGGTTGTGGTGGTGGTGGTGGATGAGGTGGATAGGTGGTAGGTGTGGTGGAGGATAGGTGGTGGTGGTGGTTGTTGTGGAGGATAGATGGTGGTGGTGGTTATGGAGGGTAGGTGGTGTTGGAGGGGGAAGTGGTGGTTGTACAGGGTAGGTGGAAGGGAGGTGGTGGTTGTGGGGGGATAAGGGGGTTGGTGGTGGAGGGACTGGAGGGTAGGGGACGCGGGGTGAGTGACTTGGCAAGAGGAGGCGTGTGTCTTGGGGGGGGGGGGGTACAGGTGGACCCACGTTTTGTAACAACGCGCCTGATACCCACGCCCGCACGCCCAGGCGAACATGCTTGCGGTCTTACACAAGTGTTTTTGACCGGATAGATACACACACACACGCACACACACACACACACACACTGTCCTCAGGGTGATGGAGGCAACGTTTTTAGAGGTCGAAGCAGAAGCAAACTTGTGTGTTTTTTTACAGCTTGAGGCAGAGTCTGTGTGTGTGTGTGTGTGTGTGTATTTCTGTATGCGTGTGTGTGTGTGTGCGTGTGTTTCTGTATGCGTGTGTGTGTGTGTGTGTATGTCTGTTCCAGGCACACAGGTAGTTGTACCGTCATCCGGTCTCACATGGAGAGAGAGAGAGACAAAAATTCAGTTCATGAGTTGATAACCAGAATACAGTAACTGAAATTCATTTAATATCCGTAGCGGCGATGATGATTATGATAATGACGATGATAATGATCCTCATTCCACTTTACAGTTGGACATGCATGAGTGGAGTTGATGGTGTGTGTGTGTGTGTGTGTGTGTGTGTGTGTGTGTGTGTGTGTGTGTGTGTGTGGAGGCGTTACGAAACACCTCCACGAGGTATCATATGGAATTAGCCAACCTCTGTTATTGGTCTGGAGGAGTCATTAGATCTGCTCTCTCTCTCTCTCTCTCTCTCTCTCTCTCTCTCTCTCTCTCTCTCTCTCTCCAGTTCTTTGACAAGGTTGGCCGTGGTCGCTGGCCCTCCGGTCTTCAAAGTACTTCTCTTCCCTTCCCTCCTGACCCTCCCATCACCCTCTCCCCTCGCTCCTTCTCCACCCCATCTTCCTCCCATTGCTCCCCCTTCTCCCTCCACCATCACCCTTTCATCTCTACCCCTTTCCCTTCCTTGCGCCCTTCCCACTCTACCCCACTCCTTCCCTCCCCTCTTTCCGCCAGTGACCCGAGTAATTCCTCAAGGAGAGTACTGTCCAGGATGTCAGTGTCAAGGGAACTAATTGAACATATTTGAGGGATTGTCGAGGACTTTCAAGTACTGTCCAGAACTTACATACATACATACATATTTCATTAGCCCATAAAACGCTCGGACTTCTACATATAATCAACAACCTCACCCCGCCAGGACTCGAACCCACTGGTCTAAAGGTAACGTTCCCCGGTCACACACATAAGATTGTGGGTTCGAGTCCTGGCGGGGTGAGGTTGTTGATTACATACATACAGTACATACACATATATACATACAGTAAGAGAATGAGAGGATTATACTAGCTGCCATGAAAGAAAGAGAGGAGGGAAAGAGATAATTACACACACACACACACACACACACACACAATACACACAGTTTTCCCTCGACATGAAATTTGAATATTGCTTGTGGTGAACCTTTAAGAAACCTGAGGAAGAGTTGCTTGCCACAGACACACCAGCTCTGACAGGGCTAAGAGGTGCCTGCTGAGTTGTGGCCGTCTGGGAGTGAAGGGGCAGAGGAGGTGAAAGAGGGGTGAGGGGGAGAAGGATTGAGGGAGGGATAAGGGGTAGACAGGGGGAGGGAGGGGAGAATGATTGAGGGATAGGTAGAGAGGGGATGAGGAGAGATAAAGGGAGAGAGAAGGTGAGGGAAGGGTGAGAGAAGGTGAGGGAGGGGGTGAGGGGGAGGAACAGACTAGTGAGCGGAGTGAACTGGAGTAAAGTAATGGAGTGAAGTGGAGTAATGGAGTCAAGTAGAGTAATGGAGTCAAGTAGAGTAGCGGAGTGAAATAAAGTAATGGAGTGAAGTGGAGTAATGGAGTCAAGTAGAGTAATGAAGTGAAATGGAGTAATGGAGTCAAGTAGAGTAGTGGAGTGAAATAAAGTAATGGAGTGAAGTGGAGTAATGGAGTCAAGTAGAGTAGTGGAGTGAAGTAAAAATCCAGCACCAGCAGCCTCCAGGCATTCAAATAGTTACTCTTAGAAGATGTGGACTATAACCCTTTGTGGGGGATGGACACGGGGTGGAGGGGGAAGGGGAGATGGAAGAGGGAGGGGTGGTTGAGGGGTAGGAAGGTGTGGTGATGGAGGTGGATGTGAGATGATGATGGTAGAGGAAGGGTGGGGGGGTGATGACGGTGGAGAGAGAGATGGTGGAGGGGGAGATGGTGGCGATGGTGGAGGGGGCGATGGTGGAGGGGGAGATGGTGGTGATGGTGGAGGGGGAGATGGTGGTGATGGGGAAGATTGAAGGTTTATAGAGAGGGCAGCGTTTGGGAGGGGGGGGGGTGATGGTGGTAGAGGGAGCGGCGATGGTGGATGAGGTGGAAGGGATGGAATCTTGGAGGTCAGCCTTGAATACGACATAACACACTCGTATATACATAAACCCGAGGACCGTGAATGGTTCTCCTTGGTATATTTCATCTCTCCGGACTATACAGAGACTAAGTGCCTCCGAGTTTGTTGGGTTGGAGGCTTGTGATGCTGAAATATTTTACTTTGGGTGGAAAGATTCGAAATGGGTGTTTTCTTCTCTCTTTTCTCTCCTTTTCTCTCTTTTCTCTCTTTCTCTTTCACTCCCCTTTTTCTGTCTCTCTTCTATTTTCTTTTTCTTTCCTTTTTTCTCATTTTTTTATTTTGTATTTTTTCTCTTTTCTCTTCCTTTCTCTTTTATTTTAATTTTCACTTCCCTTTTTCTTTTCTCTCTTCATTCTCACCTTTTCTATCTCTTCTTTCTTTCTCTTCGGTTTCTCTCTCTCTCTCTTTCTAAGAATTCGTCAACTTTCACTCAGGATGGAGAAGATGGAGCTAGGGTGGGGTGTGGGGGGTTAGGGTTAGGGCTAGGGTGGGGGGTTAGGGCTAGGGTGGGGTGGGAGGTTAGGGCTAGGGTGGGGTGGGGGTTAGGGCTAGGGTGGGGGGTGGGGGGTTAGGGATTGTTACGTCATGTGTTGTTGTCTTGTTGTATGCGTAGGGATTGTTATTAAATGGATGACAAATAGCACATAATATTTTGTTTATTGTTGGTGTTAGTTATTATTATTATTAGTATTATTATTAGTGGTAGTAGTAGTATAATTGGTAGAGGTGGTATTTGTGGTAATGGTGATGGTAGGAGTAGTAATAATAGTAGTAGTAATTGTAGAAATAGTGGTAGTAGGAGTCATAGTATTTTTATTGTTAGTAGTTGTAGTTATAGTAGCAGCTATAGCAGTAGTTGGGCTAGTTCACAACCTCTGGTGGGATGGGACCAAGTGCAAGATGTTTCTACGCCAGACTCGCGGAGGTGATCTCCGAACAGAAGCAGCAGCCCAGAAGTTATGTCACAGCCTGGATGAGATGTCGACTGTCCTGCTCTCTCCTTCGGTCGGCTTTGCTCTGCCTCAGGGGAACGAGAGCTTCGGCCCCAAAGCCGACAACAGCTGCAGATATTGACTATGAGGCAACAGTCACTGAATGCCGCATAGATCTGCGGCTCAACTAATTCAACGCAGCTACTTATTTATGTATTAGGATATTTAATATTAAGGTAATAAAATGGTGGCGAAGGTGTGGCTATTGGGGGAGGCTGTTGGGCTAGTGGTAGTCGTAGTAGTCGTAGTAGTCATAGTATTATCAGTAGAAGTGGTAATAGTAGCACTCTTAGTATTAATATTAAAATTATCAGTGAAAATAGAGGTTTTTTGGGGGGCCTCCGCTGTGTATGGTGTTGGAGCCGCTGTTGAATTCCTTAAACAAACTGTACAACAAGTCAACAAGACAAAGGTAAATACATGGATATTTTTCTACGCCTTGATCCTACAACATCAAAGTGACGGCTGATGAATCAAAGTCCTCGCCTGAGTGGCTGCAGGGGGAGGAACTCAGAGTTTAGGGAGTTACCGGAGCTCTGTGTGAGTTACTGAAGCTCTGTGTGAGTTACTGGATGTGTGTGTGTGATTTGTTTCGACATTAGCCAATCTCGCTTCTTTTCTACCTCTTCTCCTCCTTCCACCTCTTTTTTTCGTCCTCTCCCTTCCCTTCCTCACCTTTTTCTTCGTTATTCCCCTCTTGTCATTCCTTACTTCCTTTCCTTCGTCTTTACCTTCCTCCCAACCTTTTTTTTTTTTGTCTATCTTCACTTTCCCTTCAATTCTCCTTCTCTTCTTTCTTCCAACCCTCCCTCCCTTCCTCTTCCAAGCCCTTTTCCTTCTTCATACTTCCCCCCCCCCCTCTTCTCTTCATTAGCATTATCCTCTCTCTCTCTCTCTCTCTCTCTCTCTCTCTCTCTCTCTCTCTCTCTCTCTCTCTCTCTCTCTCTCTCTCTCTCTCTCTCTCTTCCCCCTCATTCAATTTAAGATTTTCTACACCATTTTTTTCTTCAGTTGCTGTTGGTCGTCTATGTATGTTTGTTTGTGTGTTCAGATGGGTTATAGTTGATAAACCAATTTGGCTTAGCACTATATTCCTTCTCCTCCCTTCCGACCCCCCTCAAGTTGACATCAGCGGAGACCGTGTACTGTTTAGCTATTAACTGTATGACTGATTGATTGATTGATTGACTGACTGAATGAATAACTGACTGAATGACTGACTTATTGGCTGTTTGATTGACTAACTGGCTAATTGAAAGAATAACTGGCTGATTGACTGACTGACTGACTGACTTATAAACACGATTAATTACCCATCCACTTGCTTTTATTTTAGTCCGTAAGTATCTCGCTGTTATGTATTCCCGTGTGTGTGTGTGTGTGTGTGTGTGTGTGTGTGTGTGTAAAAAAAATTCGGTCACTTCTTGGTCTAGTGTTCAGTGTTACCGCCTGGTGAAGGTACGAATTGTTGTTATTGTCCATCGTAATGAAAAGGAAAATTAATGCTAAGTGTGTAGTTGGTCTATTTTGTTATTATTATTTGATTTTCTGTTGATTTTAGTTATTGTTATTATTTATTGTCATTGTTATCTATTATTATTAGTAGTAGTAGTATTATTACCTTATTATGTATGTATATATGTATGTGTGTATCGGGAGATTACTTAACCTACGTATTCTTAACAAATCCATATTAGCGTCACTTACATTCTAATAGTTGTGTAGTCCTGCTCGTTGTACGTCGTGTCGTATCGTGTTTGTTGAGATGGGCCGTGTCGCATCGTGTTGTTGAACCATCCTGTCGCACCTTGTCGTTGAGGCGTTGTGTTGTGTCGTATCGAATCGTTGAGGCGCTGTGTCATGTCGTGTCGCATCGTGTCGTTGAACGCCCCAGAATGTGTACATGAGAGGCTAATAAAAGGAGGAATTTAAGAATCGCATATTAAGTGATAGAACTCCTTGTTGAGACGCACTTTACGGTCTTGGTAGAGCTCTTTAGGCGCAGTACTGATACCCTCCGTCACATTTTGCTCCGTGTTACTGGGTTAGGTTAGGTTAGGTTAGGTATGTGTGTGTAGGGGGGGGGGGGGGTACATGAAGAGCTGGCGTCCCCTTATT
Source organism: Homarus gammarus (assembly GCA_958450375.1). Lineage (NCBI taxonomy): Eukaryota > Metazoa > Arthropoda > Malacostraca > Decapoda > Nephropidae > Homarus > Homarus gammarus. The sequence goes on along the minus strand of CAUDMG010002181.1, from coordinate 854,309 downwards.
AGTTGCGATACATTCTTGTCACAACCCTTGAAATACACACCACAACCCATCATACAGACATACAAGAAGCCACAACCGTCTCATACAGTCATACAACAAGCCACAACCCCTCATACAGTCATACAACAAGCCACAACCTATAATACAGACATGCAAGCTACAACCCCTCATACAGACATACAACACGGTGAGGAAGATGTGTACCACCATCTTGAGTCGTAAAGAAAGACGGACACCCTGACCAGTTCGCCAGACCGGGGGTGAGGTTCCCAGTACCGCTCCCAGTATTCCTCTTGCTTTTCCTTTTTTTTTGCGATTTGGTTTTACTTAGAGATGAGAGAGTATTTTATCTAGTTACAGTGAGTTAGGCTAGGTTGATATTTATTTAATAAGTTAAGTAAGTTAGGTTTGATTAGGTTAGGTTAAGCTTCGTATAGTAGGTTAAGCTAGATTAGGTTAGGTTAAGATTTTTGTGTAATAGGCTAGGTTCGGTTTGGTTAGGTTAGGTTAGGATAGGCTTGGCTTTGTATCATAAGTAAGAGTGAGTTAGGTTAGGTTAAGCTTCGTATAGTAGGTTGTTGGGTTAGGTTGGGATAGGCTTGGCTTTATATCATAAGTTAGAGTGAGTTTGGTTAGTTTTGGTTAAGCTTCTTATAGTAGGTTAAGCTAGTTTAGGTTAGATTAAGCTTTGTATAATAGGTTAAATGAGTTAGGTTAGATTAGGTGTAGCTTTGCAACGTAAGTTGAGTTGGATTAAATTAGGTTAAGCTCTGTATGGTAGTTATTTGAGTTAGGTTAAGCTTTTCATGGTAAGTTAAGTGAGTTAGGTTAAGCTTTGCATGGTAAGTCAAGTGAGTTAGGTTAAGCTTTGCATTGTAAGTTAATTGAGTTAGGTTAATTTTTGTATGGTAGGTTAGGTTTTGTATAATAGGTTAATTGGGTTAGGTTAAGTGTGTTAGTTGTCTTTGTGTATCTCCATCTAAGGTAGAAATGTCTTAACTTTACCTGGGTCGTGGCTGTGGGTGCAGGTGTATAAGGCGGCTCATAACACGGCCGGACCAGATTTAGGAGACAAATTAATGGCTCTTATTGAATGTTTAAATCAATTTATAGGTGTATCGCGACCACCATAAGTAGGAGTAATGTGAGGCGTGGATCACCAAGGTTCTGGCTGACCTTACTGGTGTGGTGGTGTGGTGGTGAAAGTGGAAGGTTTTGGTTAGGTGTTGTAGGTGGAAGGTAGTGTAGTGGTGTGTGGTATTGTATTGTGCTGTTGAGAGTGTAAGGTGATGAAGATGGTGGTGATAAATATACCTCGGAGAGTGTAACCCAGGCTATGGTGTTGTGGTAGTGGAGGAGATGGTGGTTAGGGACTCCTGGAGTATAGCTGGATTTGTTTCCTCCCAGATGGTGGTAGATGTATTTTAGTGTGACGGTGGTGGTAGTGATGATGGTGGCGACGATGGCGGTGGTGGTGGTGATGATGGTGGGGATAGTGGTAGTGATGGTTGTGTGATACTGGTCTTGGTATAGATATACTATAGATGACGGTGGCGCTGGTGGAGGGCGGAGCCAAGATAGACTGGTGGCAGTGGTAGTGTTGATAATAGTAGTAGTAGTTGTGAAAGTAGTAGTGGCAGTGGTGGTAATAGTAGTAGTAGTTGCGAATGTAGTAGTGGTAGTGGTGGTGGCATACATAGATGGCTGCGGAATAAGATGGCATCAGATGACACTATTATTTATTCATTTACCTTCATATCTTTACAGACATTAGATTCAGCATTAAAGTGGGCCAGAAGTGGGAATCCATAACAGTTATATGTGAATTTATTTACGATGTATCAAGTTTATGTATACGAGTCGACGGTAGTGACAACAGGACGGCAATATTAGCCATCTGTCCCCCGTAACACAAGGCTGGCGGAGAGAAAGAGAGAAGACGTTTGAGATTAAGTAACACGAAAAATAATAAAATAAAAGACGATAAAAAGAAAGACTGAAATATACTTCGATCCCGTCTCTCTGTATAGATGTAAAGTATACGATTAATACAGAAAACTTTCATAGCATACAGTATATATAAGTGGTATTTTACATTTAAGACAATTGTAAACGTGTATAGCATTATAATTTTTTTTTTTTTTACGTTCAATTTTCAGTCGTATGTAAAAGAGATCGTAAAGTGTATTCCATTAGGTCGTATATAACTTGAGGTTCAGTGTCAGGGGAAGAGATGTAAAACAGCGACCTTTCCTACTTTCATTTTACGACATCTAAAGGTAAAGCCACAAGTACTCGTAGGAATGGGTCGACGTCAAGTTAGGTTACGTGAAGTTACTGCTGGGAATAATTTTGTGGTTGTATTTGTGTTTGTTTGTTAAGTGGTGTGGGGTGATGATACTTGGGGGAGATAGAGGAAGGAGTTAGTTTATGGGGTGATGGGGAGGGAGATAGTTTGTGGGGTGATGGGGGAGGGAGATAGTTTTGTGGGGTAATGGGGGGAGGGAGATAGTTTGTGGGGGTGAGGGGAATGAGGGAAGGAAGGATGATGCTGGTGGGGGGGGGGGCGATTTTTTTATTATGTGTGTGTGTGTGTAAGTAAGAGGCCCGACGACAAGGCTTTGGGAGTTTTCTGATTAAAGTTGACAAAGTTAATTTAAAAGTTGGTGAGACTCGTACACACGTCATCATTGTCTAGTTCGTATCCCAGCTCAGGTGTGTGTATGTGTATGTGTATATCTTATGGTACAGTTGATTATTGATTATTTCATGTTGTTTGAAGATTAATGTTTATTGCTTGATGGTTAGTGATTATTCTTTGTTCCTTGTTTATTATTTCTTGTTGTTTGTTGAATATATTTGTTGTTTTATTACTTATTCTTGCCTGTTGATTATTGTTAACTGTTGCTTATTATACATGTTTTTACTTACTGACTACTGCTTGGTAATTACTTCATGTTGTTTGTTCCTTGTACGTGTTGATTGTTGCTTGGATGCCGTTGTTTAGGCCTTGATTTCTTGGTAATTGCTTGTTAGTCTTTGTATCTGTTGATTATGGCGCTTGTTACCCTATTTGTTGATTGTAAAACACTCTCTCTCTCTCTCTCTCTCTCTCTCTCTCTCTCTCGTTATCAGTAAATATTATGTACTTACCTTAATCTTATATTTATGCCTCCTAGTTTATACTCAGAATTTGTTATCATTATTTAATTTATTTTTTAACTTTATTAAATTTATTATATATAGACTCTCGTTATTACTTTCGTATTTTAGTTGTTTAAATCTTATTATTGTTGTTGTTGTTATTATTATTATTAGTAGTAGTAGTAGTAATAGTATTAGTTATCGTTGTCGTTGCTGCGGTTTAATAGTAGTCATAATCTGCAAGTATTAAATTTGTTATAGTGTTGCCCTCTTGAAAACCAATGTTGCAATATTTTGTGAAGAAATACATCTGGTATATAAATCATCCTCACTGTACAACAAATGACTGTCGGGACTGCAGTGAGAACAGACCCTTAACCCTCCCGCCCTACACAATAACACCACCTGTATAGACACCATTACCAGTACGTCAGGCATATAGATGGCGTATTGTATAGACTATAGAGGATCCGATCGTTTGGGGAAGGAGTTTGAGTTCCTATAGTTGTAGTATTCACGGTATCAAGTGTATAGACGACTGAACCAGGAGGTCATAGATATAGGGGGATTGAATCGCATAGAGGAAAGGAACTTGATCTTATACTCGCAGTAAATAATAAATTTCATGTGGCATATAGAGAATCAGAATCACTTTGAGGAGAAGAGAATGGGAGTGTGATCCCATCGTGTTTAGGATCCCAAGTAACAAAGTCAATTAAGACACCCATCACCACCAGGAAGGGTCTCACCGTGTATATCAGGTGGAGGCTGTGCCGATATACGCTCAGGGGAGAAGGAGTCTGTGTGTGTGTGTGTGTGATCTCGTTGTTGTGGGATCCAATATAGAAGTGATGAATATTTACGATGGTGGAGGGGCGGACTGGTAACTGATGGGTCAATTGGTAGCAGAGCGTGGGTGATTGACAGTTTCATCTGCACCCTAGTTCTCTCATTTCTCCTGCCTTGCCCTCCCTACCCCTTCTGCCCACTTGCCCCTGCCCCCTGTCCCTGCTCCTGCCTCTGTTTATCCCACTGCCCCCTTGCTTTATTCTGCTGACACATATCATCCCCCGACACACCCATAGCCCATGACTCCTATCCACGCCCATCCACTCACGGTCACAACCCAGTCTCTCACCCGTAGCCTACTCTTATCCACGCCCATCCACTCCCACCCATCCTCACCTACAACCTACTCACTACCCACTCACATCCAGCCACAACCCACTCACACCCAGCCACAACCCACTCACACCCAGCCACAACCCACTCACACCCAGCTACAACCCACTCACACCCAGCCACAACCCACTCACATCCACCCACAACCCACTCACACCCAGCCACAACCCACTCACATCCACCCACAACCCACTCCCATCCACACACACACACATAACCCACTCTCGCCCATACCCACAACACATATCCAATTTATCCATCCCAACATTTATTTTTTCTGGATACGTGTCTACGTGTGTGTGTGTTTACATAAGGATTAGTGATGCAGTGGTAGTTGTTGAGGTTTTATGCGCGGAAAAAAAAATATTATTTAACATTTTCGGGAATTCCATTATAGTTGTAATATATTTGTTTTTGTTTACTGTTTATTTTGTGTTATTTAGTATAATGTCGTTTTTATGGTATTATCGAGACATGAATTGTTTGCCGTTATTTAATTTTGGTTATTGAAATTTATTAATAGTTTTCTTTGGTTCTTTTTGTTATTGAGTGTTATTTATTTTTTTCATTTTTTCGTTCTTGTTATTAATTGTTTACATTAATTTATTTCGTGTTATTATTTGTTATTATCTTTTTCTTTGGTTTTCTTGTTTGTTATTCGGTGTTCTTAATTATCTCCTTCGTTTATTGAGTTTTGTTATTTTATGTTTACTGTTACTTTTACTGTTACTGTTACTTTTATTGGTGTTACTTTTGCTACTGTTATATTTGTTACTGTTGTGTACTGTTACTGCTGTTGATATTGTTGATGCTTCTGTTGTTAATGCTACTCTTATTATCTATTTCTGTTACCTCAGCTGTACGTTTCCCGTTAATGATATTATGTTACTGTTGTTGCCTCAGCTATTGGCGTAACGCTGATACGGACTTAGTGTTGGTCCGCCCTATGAGCGAATCCACAAAAGAACCCGGACATACTTTTATTCCTATGAGCGAGTCCATAACTTAATACGGGACACTATTGGTTTGGGGGGGGGGGGGGGAGTACGGCCGTAGTGATATATTAATACTGTCGCTTGTCTCAGACCGTATTCCGAGTAACGATATACACGGACACAGGTGTTGTTTGTCCATAAGTAAGAGGTGTGTACGGCCGTAGCCGGATATTGTTACGGACGGTTGTATTATTGTTAGTCCAAAAACCAAGTGAGATCACAGCCGTACACATATACGGACACAGTATTGTTTGTCCGTAGGGGAGGGGGGTGTTGGTGTACGGCCGTAGCGGGATATTGATACGGACGCGATGTTTGCCTGGGGAGGACTATTACGGCCTCTTGTTTGCCTCCCAGGGGTTCCTTTGTTTACACACCCCAGGATCGGGATGCCCCTCGCTTTTGTCAACGCTGACTCGCGTTTGTTGACTGTTTGAACAACTCCGGCCAGACGATTTTATTTGGTCGAACAAGTTTTTTTTTTCTTTTTCAGGAATGGAAAATGGTCCGAAGTAATATTTTGTGGAACCGAAGAGGAGATAGATTGGTTTCCCTGGGGACCGAAGGTGTGGCTGTTTTGTTTGGTCAAGAGTCGTCGCGTTCGGTCTGGGGACAATTTTGTTATTATTTTTAAAGGGATGTTTTTTTATTTATTTGTTTGTTTATCTTTCAGTTTAGATTTTATTATTATTATCATTATCATCATCATTGTTATTATTATTAGTAGTAGATCTAAAGATGGTGGTCTGTGGTCGCCAACCCTCAGATTTAAAGGTGGTGGTTTGAGTGAATGAATGATTTTTTTATTTTTTATTATTTTTTTCGGAAATAAGTCATTCACTGTTGTGTAAGGGGATTTTTTTTTAGGTAACTGTTGTTTTCTGGGGAATTTTAGGGATTTAATTTATTTCGAAAGCTTATTTTATTTTATTTTTATTTTTTGGGTGGTGTCAAAATTTTAAAGGCGTTTCAGTTTTTAAAGGCTTCTGTAATTTAAGTTGTCTGAATGTTTTTAGATTTAAGTATTTTCAGGTGTCCAAATTTTTTAAGGGGGTATGAATAATGGGAAGAGGTGCGGCAGAGAAAGAGGGAGGGAGGGAAGAGTGATGGACCAGATGAGGGAAGGAGGGAGGGAGAGAGGATGAAGGTAAGGGAAATATTAAGGTAAGTGGGAGATAAAGAGAGAGAGAGAAAATGAAGAAGAAAAGGCAGGCAGATAGGAGAAAGAGTGGAAGGGAGAGATAGAAGTGAGAGAGAGAGAGGGGGGCTAAGCAACAAGTAAGAAAGATAAGAATATATGGTAGTAAAGGAGAGTGGAGAAATAGGCTTGAGAGAGAGAGAGAGAGAGAGAGAGAATACACATTTTGACGGGTGCCGTTGGCGACTCTTCTCAGGGGGAATTACTTTGAGTACACTGATTGACGTCACCTGAGCCGGAAAAATTGCAATTAAGCTGCCATATCCAGGTGTGGGGGAGGGGGGTGAGGGGATGAGTCCTTGTTGTTGACCCCCTCCACCCCCACCCTGCCCCTACTCCACCCCCCCCCCACCCCCAGTCACCTGCCCCTTGGGTGGGTGTGTGTGTGTGTGTGTGTCTCTTTACCTACGAATTTATTTATGTATGTCTGTCTGCTTATGTATTTATATGTATATGTATGTCATCGACGTATGTATGTATGATTACCTTGGTATATATTGATGCATGTATGTACTATATGTCCATCCTTCTGTGTTTTTTCTCCCTGTTTTTTTTTATGTGTTTGATCCATGTCTGTCTGTGTGTCTGTGCTTGTGTTCTTGTCTGTGCATGTGTGTATGTATGTCTATCCTAGTAGTTTCTGTGTGTCTGTCTGTCTATTAGCTTTCAATCAATTGGTGTTTGTCTGTGTGTCTTATGTTGGTTTCTTTGTGTGTGTGTGGACGCAGCAGTATTGGTCTCGTCCATCGGTGTCCTGTCATTCTGGCCGACGTTTATGTACGTCTGACCTGCTCTCAGATTCTCTCTCTCTCTCTCTCTCTCTCTCTCTCTCTCTCTCTCTCTCTCTCATGATTTTCGGGGGTTCTTGGGGTCTAAAGGCTTATGTTTATGCCACTTTGTTTCTTGAATATCGAAGTGTGTGTGTGTGTGTGTGTGTGTGTGTGTGTGTGTCTGTGTGAGGGAAAGAGACTTTTTCTTCCTCTATCTTTTCCATACACCTCTTTACTCTCACCCCTTGTCTCGCGTATCTCCTCCCCCCCTCAACCCCCCCCCCCTCCTTCCTCAGCCCCCCACCGTCTCTCGCAGCACCCCCATCTCTCCATCTCGTGTTTAGAACAGTATCTTGGTGTGAGACTGTCTCTTTCTTTCTTGTCTTAATCTTGTAACTGGGAATTCCTCGTGACCGCGTTAATGCTAACCTAGAAACACACACACACACACACACACACACACACCGAATGCCTCTTGTTATGTCGGTCGGTCTGTCGGTGAGTTATTTGGTTTGTAAATAAAAGAAAATAGAAAACAGGATAAATGTAGACAAATTAAGAACAAAATATATAATTGAATGACACTAGAATAGGTAAATGGAGAAAAGAATGGAGTAGAAATGGGTATTGTAGGAGGCCACACAGGTAAGAGGTGTTCACACTCGTACGTCCTGATACCTGCTAATGAATAACACCTCCCAGACCTCACTAAATTCACCTGCCTCCCTGCCCCGCCAAGCTCACCTGCCTGCCTCCTTACCCCGCCAAGCTCACCTGCCTGCCTCCCTACCCCGCCAAGCTCACCTGCCTCCCTCCCTACCCCGCCAAGCTCACCTGCCTGCCTCCCTACCCCGCCAAGCTCACCTGCCTCCCTCCCTACCTCGCCAACCTCACCTGCCTCCCTCCCTACCCCGCCAAGCTCACCTGCCTCCCTCCCTACCCCGCCAAGCTCACCTGCCTGCCTCCCTACCCCGCCAACCTCACCTGCCTCCCTCTCTATCCCGCCAAGCTCACCTGCCTGCCTCCTTACCCCGCCAAGCTCACCTGCCTGCCTCCCTACCCCGCCAAGCTCACCTGCCTCCCTCCCTACCCCGCCAAGCTCACCTGCCTCCCTCCCTACCCCGCCAAGCTCACCTGCCTCCCTCCCTACCTCGCCAACCTCACCTGCCTCCCTCCCTACCCCGCCAAGCTCACCTGCCTCCCTCCCTACCCCGCCAAGCTCACCTGCCTGCCTCCCTACCCCGCCAACCTCACCTGCCTCCCTCTCTATCCCGCCAAGCTCACCTGCCTCCCTCCCTACCCCGCCAACATCACCTGCTTCCCTCCCTACCCCGCCAAGCTCACCTGCCTCCCTCCCTACCCCGCCAAGCTCACCTGCCTGCCTCCCTACCCCGCCAACCTCACCTGCCTCCCTCCCTATCCCGCCAAGCTCACCTGCCTACCTCCCTACCCCGCCAAGCTCACCTGCCTACCTCCCTACCCCGCCAAGCTCACCTGCCTGCCCTTGCGGATACTGACGGAGATTTTTACATTAACCGTATCACCTGACTGGGATTGATAACCAAGATGGAGTCAATATTACACTGAGACTTTACCTTAACGAGATATACCTTCTTAGACAGTGTTAGTAAAGGAGTTTTGGTTTATGTAGACTTAATGAGCCGCTGGGGAGTGTTAAGATTTATAATGTTAGTCTCACAAGTAAATATATATTAGTGTTATAATGTGATATATAACAGGTATAATTGTCTGGGAATAAAATTTAATTGAAGAGCTCACTCGAGAAATATATATATATATATATATATATATATATATATATATATATATTATATATATATATATATATATATATATATATATATATATATGCAAGTAAATCACTGGTCATATAGCATTTTATATTAACATGAAAAGAATTATTATATGGTAGATATAGACGTGAAGGAATACACTGTAGGTTTCACAATACAATTCACTCAGATTATCGGGTATGTTACTATAATAAATTATTATATAACACATCCACAAATACATCAGTCAAACACCTAGTAATAAAAGTTTTAAAACACACACACACACACACACACACACACACACACAACGTAAACACCTAGAAAAAGTGCAAAAGAGGGCATGCAAGATTATTCTCTCCCCCTCCTACTCCACATATCAAGAAGCGCTCAACACACTGACCCTTTCGACTCTCACTGACCATCACCACGACCTCATCTGCAAATTTGGTAAGAAGCTTCTACACCATCCCCGACACCGGCTCCTACTACCACCTGAGATCCCTTGTCCGAGAATTGCTGTGCGACACCACAACCGCATCCAGCCCATACGTGCACGAACTGATCGCTATAAGAACAGCCCAGTCCCAACCATTGTAAAAATTATCAATAACTTGTAATACTGTAACACTGTCACTATGTTGAAATGAACTGTAGTTTGAGCTTTTCCCCATCTATGTTATTATATGTCTTATTTATGTCACTTATGTTACTTGTATATTATTTGTAATTCGTAACCCATTCCCCAAATATGTAACTGTATATTTTCAGCCTTCTGGCTGCCAAGCTCTTTCAATAAACCGTTAATTATTATTATTATTATTATTATTACACACACACACACACACACACACACACACACACACACACACACAATATCTCCCAAACATTTATGAAAAATTAATATTGAAAAGGAAAGAAAAGAAAGCGCCGACGAGGTCAAAGGTCAGTGAAAATCCTTTACGAAATTATTCCATGAAAGTTATGCTGAAAAATAATAAAAAGAACAAATATTTAGTGAAATTCTCAACTGATGTGGAAGTTGGTGGGAGAAAAAATCTTTATCGGATCTGAAATATGACGGAGCTGGACGAGGAAGAGTTGTGGTCGAGTAAAATACTGACGAAAAATAATAATAAAATGAACAATGATTTGATGAGATTTGTTGATGGTTATTGTGGTTCATTGGCGGCTTTGTGGTGTAGTAATACTGGTAACCATTATGTTACTGTAATGAATAATGATGGCGATAATAATAATACACCAACGGATATAATAATATTAATAACTGTGATGGTGAAGCAGCTACAGTGCCTCAGACGTGTAAGCTAGGTGACCCTTGACCTGACCTCGTGGTTAGCACGTGAGGTGACTGCCAACTTCACCACCTGGGTGTAGAAGGAGGCAGGTAGACTCCCCACTTAATAAAAATAACAAATGTATAAGAAAATCTGGCCATTTCTTATATCCCAGTTAATGGTTAAAACCTTATCAGTGCCACCTGAGTGCCATCCTCCAATACACCTTATTTTACCACGTTAAGATGGCAGTGTTTTATAGAGGCACTGTACACTTCACCAGGTATTGGCTTGTTAGAGAATGCGTGTTTATTTACTCTGGTCACAGCCGTTGGGCATCAACCTGCTCTCAGTAATTCACGACACCTGTGGCAGAGAGAGTGGGGGGACTTCCTCCCGCTGATTTACTATAATGTACAGCCTTCATGTTTACCTAACTTTATGGTGTGGGAATATGGTGCTCTCTCTCTCTCTCTCTCTCTCTCTCTCTCTCTCTCTCTCTCTCTCTCTCTCTCTCTCTCTCTCTCTCTCTCTCTCTCTCTCTCTCTCTCTCTCTCTCTCTCTCTCGTTGCCTTGTAGAACACCTGCTGTCTGTAGACCTACGTGCTGCTACTACCTTTATTATCTACGTGGTGTTACGTAACGCTAATAGTCTTGGGTGATTAGTTAGACATACTGTACTATTTGTGTGGAAAATTAGTTATGTTACGCGAATAATAATTTATTTAGTTGAGGAAAGGTTTCTTGAGTGAAAAAGTTTGGGTTTGGGAAAAAAAAATGAGTAGGGCGAAAAATATTGTAGTTGTATGAATAAAAGTTTAGCTTCGCGAGAAAATCTATTTGCGCGAAAAAGTTTATCTGTGCAAACAAGTCTACAGTAGTTACGCGAAATGGTGTTCTGTTTTTGCGAGAGAAGTCCATTTGGGTAAAAGAGATTTGGTTGCGCAAAAAATCAGTGTAGTACGAACAGGTTGTTACGCAAAAAGAAAGTCTAATAAGGTAAAAAAAAAAATAGAGTTGTTGCGTGAAATTATGTAGTGTGTCGGATAACTGAGCAATTTGTATCTCTTGATATCCGTAGAATAATGTTTGACGGTCGACCCACGTCTTATGTCCGTGTGTGTTTGGAAATTGTAGAGGCGCTTAGAATTGTGTGTGTGTGTGTGTGTGTGTGTGTGTGTGTGTGTGTGTGTGTGTGTGTGTGTGTGTGTGTGGTCGCCGCCCTCACCGTACCAAGAATTTCACTGCCCTCTGGCACTGCTCTTGGTACCCTGACTGGCACTTTGTTCTGTTTCCTCATCCACGAGTCATCCACTGCTATTTAGTTCACCCGTTAAGTTACCCGCTGCTACTAGAACCGGCCCCGCCTGTCTCAAACCAAACCGAACTTGGCTCGAATGAACTTCAGCCACCCTATCCCACCTCTCCTAGCCTCATCATCCCACCTCTCTAACCCACATCCCACCTCCCTACTCCCACATCCCACCTCCCTACTCCCACATTCCACCCCCCCCTTAACCCCATCATCCCACCTGCCTCCACACATCATCCCACCTCCCTATCCCCTATCCTACCTTCCTACCCACACATCCCACCACTCCCTCCAAATTCCACCCAACCCCCCCCCCCCCCCCCCACTCATCCCCACCACCCATCAACCACCCACCCCTTAATGAAGACCTAATTCCTACCTTTCCCTTCATAATTTACAATGTTCGGCCGTTGGTCTAATATCAATTAATTTTAGCACACAGGTAATCCATCTTGTTGTTAATGATCATCTAAGTGCAATTAATCATTTTCTTCATCACTATTTTTGTTGAATTAATTCCTGTCGGGGGGAAAAATTATTATTTTTTTGTGGTGGTTAGTTTTTTGTGCCTCTTGTTCTTGTTCTTCTTGTTCTTCTTGTTCTTCTTGTTCCTGTTATCTGGGAATTGGATACATCTAAACGTCAGCTACCTCTCCTCCCCTCCCCTCCCCTCGCGAGATGAGGGATGGGGGGGTGGGAAGGTGGAGGGAAAGGGATGGTGGGTGAGGGACAGGAGGGGTGGAGATGGAGGAGGATTGAGGGGAAAGTATGGGACAGTGGGTAGGGAGGGAGAAAGGGAAAGTGGGTGAGGGAGATAGAGATAGGGGTTGGGAATAGCTGACGTGGGGGAAGAAAAGAGAGAGAGAGAGAGTGGAGTGGGAGAGGGCGTAAACGGATTAGGAAAGGGAATGGGCGAAGTTGGAGAAGGGAGGGGAAGAGTGGGAGGGAGGTAGCTGAGTAGGGAGGGAGGAGAGAATGTGTGTGTGTGTGTGGAGTGGAAGAGGGAAGAGAAAGAGTAAGAGAGACAGACAGACGGGGCAGTCAAAACCAAAAAAAAATGGGCAGAGAGAGAGAGAGAGAGAGAGAGAGAGAGAGAGAGAGAGAGATTAAATTAATTCAACATCTAATTAACATATTTTTCAGCAGGTAGCCGACGGCCTTCCCAAAGGTGTGACCATCAAATGTTTTTATCACAGTTGTTGCACCAGTGTGTAGCAGGGTGTACAGAGTGTGTAGCAGGGTGTACAGAGTGTGTAGCAAGGTGTGTAGTTGTGTACAGGGTGTGTAGCAAGGTGTACAGAGTGTGTAGCAAGGTGTGTAGTTGTGTACAGGGTGTGTAGTTGTGTACGGGGTGTGTAGCAGGGTGTACAGGGTGTGTAGTAGTGTACAGGGTGTGTAGCAAGGTATGTAGCAGGGTGTATAGCAGGATGTACAGGGTGTGTAAAAGTATACAAGGTGTGTAGCTGACTCCCCAGTGTACAGGATGTGTAGTTGTGTTCAAGGTGTGTTGTAGGGTGTACAGGACGTTGCTGGATGTGTAGTAGCGATTTACACAGATTAACCACAGTTGTACTCCAGTCTTGTCAATAGTGATGTTGATCTGCTCACTACGATGCTAGACCCTTGAGTACGAGGTCTTAAGCCCTTGAGTACGGGGTCCTAAACTGCTTAAATAAAACTAATTATTCCTCGAGTACGAATATCTGGTGCTCACTGGGGGGGGGGGGATAAAGTTATCGTACTTGAGAGATTAAACAGACTAATGGATATTATGCCCCACTACTGGATAATACTGGAAAGAGGGGGCTTGTAGTGCTCCCCCACCCTGTCCGTTTGTCCCTCCCTCCCTTCCAAAATTGGTTCCCGTTCAGCAACATGACAAAGGCGGAGGCAGACAACACCTTCAGTCTTGTATGCTTCTGTTTTCTTTCTCGTTCCCGTGTAGAGTTAAAGGGAAGACTTTAAAATATGGCTTCATCTCCATCATCAAGATTGGTGGTATGGCCTCGTTATGAAGTGACCCCTAACAGTGTCGACGACGTACGACTGAGATTGAGATAAAAAAAAGGTCGTTCATCATTAATACCGTATCTGTAAGGTATGTTGTACGACTACCTGGGTGTGATTTAATGCTTGGGGTTAGGTTAGGTTAGGTTAAGTTAAGTTAGGTTAGGTTAGGTTAGGGGAAGGATTAGAGGAGAGATGATCTTGAACTACCTGATGAGGGGGAAGGGATTGAAAGGGGATTGTGACAGGTGGATACTTCCCTCATATGACGGGTAGACACTTTCTTTATACTATTAAAAAAAAGGGTTCCCCAAGTATCAAAAGTTCCAAGTGCCTACGTTCATTTTTTCACTTAACTGTAGCAGTGATTCAAACATCTCATTGAAGCAACTAATCCCGGAGGTTTGTCAGACCCTAACTATATCAGTCTAGTACTGAAGGGGGATATTGTATTCGCTCACCTCTGTCTGTGTGTTGGTCTGATAACACTAACGATGTAACCGACTGTGGTGAAACTTGATGCATGGTGTGGTTGTTAGTGGAGGACGACCTGATTCAATTTTGAAGGAACAGGTGTCAAAAGTCACGGCTAGAATTCTATGCAATGTCGTTTAGTTACTTTGCAAAATATAACGCCTAACTCTCCCAGAATTGCAATGTAGTTTAGATACGTCAATATTGCAATGTCACCGAGATCCGTTGATGTTGCAATTTCGTCAAGATACACCAATATTGCACTGTTGTTTAGATAGTCAAATTGTTGTGCGGTGTTGTTATACTGAGGCAATGGTTATAAAATGCAAACTAAGTGGTGGGAGAATATACCAGAAACTAGGCGAGGTCATCGTGAGGTCAGGGTCAAGGTTCAACTCAGTGCGGTTTCATTGGTGGGGAGGCAGGTCTGGGGTTTATGGCCTGATGATGAGGGGCAGGTCAGGGGTATGTGCCCTGATGATGGGGCAGATGTACTGGGGTTATACTCGTGTGTGCCCCTGAGAGTGAAGTGGTAGGTCAGGGGGGTAAGTGTACCCTGATAATGGGGCGGCAAGTAAGGAGTTTTATGTGTCTTGAATCTCGAGGGGGGGGGGGGGGGGGAGGGCTGTAGGTCGAGGGTACAATGCCCTGATAGTGTGAGGGGTTACAGCAGGTCGAGGTACAATACCCAGATAGTGTGGTGGGTACAGGAGGTCGAGGTACAATGCCCAGATAGTGTGGTGGGTACAGGAGGTCGAGGTACAACGCCCAGATGGTGTGTGTGTGGGGGGGGGGGGGGGGGAGGGGCATTTCGAGCAGTGCAATGCCCAGAAAGTGTGTGAGGGGGAAAGGGGACAGGTCGAACAGTACACTGGCCTGACGAGCATCATATCAAGATTATTTTTCATACTTATATAAGAAGCTCGTACTGCATCTCCTTATGTAAATTAATTAACAGGTAAATCCTAAAGCAGGTATGATGATGTTCCCCGCCTTAAGTGCAGAGGAGATATGTGTATTATGTTGAGGGTCTGTTGTTGTTGTGTTGTAATTGTTGCTTGTGTTGTAAAAGTTGTTTTTTATTATGTCGTAATGATTTTATTTTTGTTTGTGTTGTAATAGTTGTTTGTTATTGTTTGTGTTGTAATAGTTGTTTATTATTGTTTGTGTTGTAATAGTTGTTTATTATTGTTTGCGTTGTAATAGTTGTTTGTTATTGTTTGTGTTGTAATAGTTGTTTGTGTTGTAATAGTTGTTTGTGTTGTAATAGTTGTTTATTGTTGTTTGCGTTGTAATAGTTGTTTGTTATTGTTTGTGTTGTAATAGTTGTTTATTATTGTTTGTGTTGTAATAGTTGTTTATTATTGTTTGCGTTGTAATAGTTGTTTGTTATTGTTTGTGTTGTAATAGTTGTTTATTATTGTTTGTGTTGTAATAGTTGTTTGTATTGTAATGGTTGTGTTGTTCCTGGACATCTGAGTTGCAGGTTGTTCGTCTTGCATGCGCAGACAGAGGTCCAAGCATGTCCGCGCATAGATAAATAAAATTTCCCTTATTCTCATTGGCCAGGATGAAACTCGTGCGCTTTGATTGGCTGTGAATGAAATGGCTGCTATCTGATTGGTTGGAGGTGAAACTGGTGTGTTCTGATTGGCTGCGAATGAATTGCTTGCTGTCTGAGAGGCTAAGTGTGAAAAGGTGTGTTCTGATTGGCTAGGAGTAAAAGATGTGTGCTTTGATTGACTAGGGGTGAAACAGGTGTGCTCTGATTGGCTAGGAGTAAATGAGGTGTGCTCTGATTGGTTAGGCGTGAAACGGGTGTACTCTGATTAGCTTGGAGTGAAACAGGTGTGCTCTTAATACTGGGTCTTATTAGGCCTGGGACCTGTTTGACGAGTCACCCAGGAGTCGATGCTAGGCAAGAACCAGACACGTCTTAGCTCCTAGGCCTAGTCTGTGGGGGTTTCACAAGGGGGAGGGGTGGTGTAGGTGGCGGTAGTAGTAATAGGAGCGGTAGTTGTAGTAGTGGTGGTGGTCATATTGGTTGTAGAAGTAAGGGTAGTGATGGTTGTAGCAGCATTAGTGGTGGTGGTAGTAGTGGTAATAGGGGTGATAGTAGTAGGGGTGGTGGTGGTGTAGTATAGTAGTGGTGGTGGTGGTGGTGGTAGGGGTGGTGGTGGTGGTGGTGGTGGTTGGGGTGGTGGAGGAGGTGTAAGGTGACTCCTACACGGAACTGGTTGGTTGACTTACTTGCCGCTGGTGTACGCTTGTTAGACCCAAGTGACAAGACCTTCACCACCTCTACTTCCCCTCCACCTCCCCTCCTCCACCTCCACCTCCCCTCCATCACCTCCACCTCCCTTCCACCACCACCACCACGCCCTCCTTCCATCCACCTCCACCACCTCCACATCTCCTCCACCACCTCCACATCTCCTCCACCACCTCTTCACCACCTCTACACGTACATGGATTTGGCGTCTGATCACTTAGATTTGGAGTCTGGGTAAATGGTACATGGTTTTGGCGTCTGGTTAGTTGGATTTGGCGCTAGGATAAGTATATTTGGCGCTAGGATAAGTATATTTGGCGCTAGGATAAGTATATTTGGCGCTAGGATAAGTATATTTGGCGCTAGGATAAGTATATTTGGCACTAGGATAAGTATATTTGGCGCTAGGATAAGTATATTTGGCGCTAGGATAAGTATATTTGGCGCTAGGATAAGTATATTTGGCGCTAGGATAAGTATATTTGGCGCTAGGATAAGTATATTTGGCACTAGGATAAGTATATTTGGCGCTAGGATAAGTATATTTGGCGCTAGGATAAGTATATTTGGCGCTAGGATAAGTATATTTGGCACTAGGATAAGTATATTTGGCACTAGGATAAGTATATTTGGCGCTAGGATAAGTATATTTGGCGCTAGGATAAGTATATTTGGCGCTAGGATAAGTATATTTGGCACTAGGATAAGTATATTTGGCACTAGGATAAGTATATTTGGCGCTAGGATAAGTATATTTGGCGCTAGGATAAGTATATTTGGCGCTAGGATAAGTATATTTAGTGCTAGGATAAGTATATTTGGCGCTAGGATAAGTATATTTGGCGCTAGGATAAGTATATTTGGCGCTAGCATAATTATATTTAGTGCTAGGATAAGTATATTTGGCGCTAGGATAAGTATATTTAGTGCTAGGATAAGTATATTTGGCGCTAGGATAAGTATATTTGGCGCTAGGATAAGTATATTTGGCGCTAGGATAAGTATATTTGGCGCTAGGATAAGTATATTTGGCGTGTACATTTAATACGCAGTAGCTGGAGACAACTACGACCAGTGAGATGATGAGGCGTAGAGAGAGGTAACCTGACCTTCCTTGTGTAGGATGGTTGTTACGCCACTCCTGCCCTCACCCCACCCACCCCCAGCTAGTTTTTGGCGCCTTTTAGAGGAATTTAGGTTAATGGAGTTGGTTATGGTGCCCCTGTGTGATGAGTAGAGGTTAATGGAGTTAGTTATGGCTCGTCTTAATGGCAGAGTAAACTTGAAGTACAGTAAGCCGTGTAAACATGTGTATATGAACATTATGACTTTGTAACGTGAGAGTCAATGTTGAGTGAGATGATTTTTTTTAGGATTTCGGTTATGTATTTTTATTTTTTTTTATAATTTTGAGATTTTTAATTTTTTTTTTTTTATATATACTGTATATATTTTTTATTGGGATTTTAGGATTTTGGTTTTATCTGATTTTTAGGATTTTGTGTTGTATAATAGTTTGAGGATAGGATTCTATATGACTTTAAGGATTTATGTGATGGATGAGAATTTTAGCATTTGTGTTTTTTATGTGATTTTAGGATTTTTATTTTGTATACTGATTTTAGGATTTGGGGTTTTATAGAAGGATTTTTATTATAGCTATCGTATGTAAGTTCTGTATATAATTAACGTCTCCTTTACACGCATACATTCAAGAATTATATCATGTCATCTTTTAGAGCCTGAAATAATCCCTTTAGATGCGGTAACTTATATGAAAGCATTTACAAAGTTGATTCATTCATGATACCGTGAACCTTCCATTCAGTATGCTAATGATTTTTTTCTGTCTCCTCAGGTAAGCAGCGGCGGGTAGTGTAGGCGGCCAGGTGCAGTCTGAGCGGCCAGGTGAGTGTGTGTGTGTGTGTGGGGGGGGTGATAGTTGCCACCCCCTCCCCCCCCCACACACACACAAAAACGAGTGTGTTCAGATTAGGTTTATGAAAATATTGTCTTATTATTGTGTAGGAGTGCCTTTTGGGGATGACCTCGACTGTGGAGTGTAGATGTATGAGGTGTCACTGGGGGTCTCTATAAGGAAACTAGACATGTTCTTTTGCGGAGAAGATAACACTTATGTAGATATTGTTTAGTAGATGTTTATGTAGATTGTGTGTGTGTGTGTGTCTTAGATGGTGTGTAGAGAGATAGTGCTATAGGTGATGTGGAGATAGATAATGCTACATGGTGTGTTATAGTGTGTTCTGTGTGCACATATTTAGAGGGTGGGTAGGTAGAGTGCAGATAGCTTGCTCTGATGTGTCGTTTGAACATGTTTCTTATCACCAGGACCCGGACAACCAGATGGCTTTATGGTGGGAGTTAACTAGTGCATTGTGTTGCATGATGAGCTGTGGCACGACTGGTGTGTAGGGGAGTTCGGACCCCAGGAATTATAGCGTGGGTGGGGGAGCTCGGACCCCAGGAATTATAGCGTGGGTGGGGTGTGGAGGGGCTAGGACCCCAGGAAGTATAGCGTGGGTGGGGTGTGGAGGGGCTAGGACCCCAGGAATTATAGCGTGGGTGGGGTGTGGGGGAGCTCGGACCCCAGGAATTATAGCGTGGGTGGGGTGTGGAGGGGCTAGGACCCCAGGAATTATAGCGTGGGTGGGGTGTGGAGGGGCTTGGACCCCAGGAATTATAGCCTTGGTGGGGTGTGGAGGGGCTTGGACCCCAGGAATTATAGCCTGGGTGGGGTGTGGAGGGGCTAGGACCCCAGGAATTATAGCGTGGGTGGGGTGTGGAGGGGCTTGGACCCCAGGAATTATAGCCTGGGTGGGGTGTGGAGGGGCTTGGACCCCAGGAATTATAGCCTGGGTGGGGTGTGGAGGGGCTAGGACCCCAGGAATTATAGCGTGGGTGGGGTGTGGGGGAGCTCGACCCCAGGAATTATAGCCTGGGTGGGGTGTGGGGGGTCTCCGACCCCAGGAATTATAGCGTGGGTGGGGTGTGGGGGAGCTCGGACCCCAGGAATTATAGCCTGGGTGGGGTGTGGAGGGGCTAGGCCCCCAGGAATTATAGCGTGGGTGGGGTGTGGGGGAGCTCGACCCCAGGAATTATAACCTGGGTGGGGTGTGGGGGGTCTCCGACCCCAGGAATTATAGCGTGGGTGGGGTGTGGGGGAGCTCGGACCCCAGGAATTATAGCCTGGGTGGGGTGTGGGGGGTCTCCGACCCCAGGAATTATAGCGTGGGTGGGGTGTGGGGGAGCTCGGACCCCAGGAATTATAGCGTGGGTGGGGTGTGGAGGAGCTCGGACCTCAGGAATTATAGCGTGAGTGAGGTGCGGAGGAGCTCGGACCCCAGGAGGTACTGACGCCAAGAGAGGTAGCTACACCCCAGAAAGTACGTACACCCAGGGGGATCGTAGTCCCCCAGGGGTATAAAGCGTGCTGCGCCCCACGGAAGAGGCGGCGCTACTTAGGGCTCGTCGGGCCTAGATAAGAGGCTTAGGAGTTTAATGGAAATAAGGGATTTAGTAAGACTAGAGGAGAACCACGAGACGAGGTGAACACTGTTTAGTGTGTGTCCTTCCTCCTGGTGTGTCTGTGTAAGTCAGTGTGCCGCCTGCCTTGTGTGGGTCTATCAGTCACTTACCACCTTTCCTGTTTGGGTCTACCAGTCACTATACCACCTGTCTTGAACTGTATCCACCTGTCTTACGCCTGTACGAGACTACACATGACCTCACCTCATACGCCTTCTGGCTGTCTCACGAGGCGCCACAGGAGATGATAAACGCCTTGTGTACGGCCTCTAAGATGGACGATCAAACACACGGAACAAACATAAACAAAACGATATCAGTTGGGACAAGCGACGACGATACAGGAGAAAGAAGGATGTAAAATATTCACAGGCGTTTGGATCCTGCTGCACGTGTTGCCGGTGCATGACAATTATCATAATTATAATCTGGCGTTGGGACTCCGTTTCTGGCTCGGGAACAAATGAAACTATTAACTAGTGCCGGCTTGGGTGTTGCTCCTCCTCCGTGAAGGATGGGTCTTGTCCCCACTGAAAATTATACCTGTTTGTCTGCTGCTTGGAGAGAAGGAGTGGGAAGAGAGGGGTTGAGGGGAGAAGGAAGATGAGGGATGAGTGTGGGGAGAGATGAGGAGGGGGGATGAGTGGAGTGAGGAGAGAGGGAAGAGAGGACAGGATTAGGAGGGGGTTGAGTGGAGTGAGGAGAGGGAGGAGAAGAGACAGAGGGTAAGAGGAAACTTAGGTGAATGAGAAGAAGTAAGGAGAGGAAAGGAGAATGAAAATTTGGCAAGGGGAGAGAGGGAAGTTAGAAGTGAAACTAAGGAGAGGAAGGGAAGGGTTGGAGAGGCAGGAAAGGGTAAGGAGGAAGGATCTGAGATGGAGAGGGAGAAAAAAGAAGAGAAGAGGTTGAAAAGTGAAGGGGATCAAGAGGAACAAGGTAGGAAAGGATTAAGAGAGGAGAGGAGGAGAAGAAAAGGGAACAGGGAGGAGATAGTAAGAATAAGAATGTGATGAAAGGGATAGAGGAAAAGAGTGAAAGAGGAATGTAAGGAGGAGAGGGGAAGACTAAGGGAGAAGGAGAGTGAAGGGGAAAAACAGGAGAGTGGAGGTAAGGGAGGAGGAATGTGAGCGGTAGAGAGAGAGAATGAGAGT
Source organism: Homarus gammarus (assembly GCA_958450375.1). Taxonomy (NCBI): domain Eukaryota; kingdom Metazoa; phylum Arthropoda; class Malacostraca; order Decapoda; family Nephropidae; genus Homarus; species Homarus gammarus. The sequence continues at coordinate 833,167 of CAUDMG010002181.1, read as the reverse complement.
GTAGGGGAGACATGAAGAGATTGATAGAGGGGAGGAATGAGGGGAGAGAGACAAGGTGAGGACAGAAGTCATTGGGAGTGTTTGTTTACGTTAGGGCAGAGGTGTACTTGGCTGCCCCTCTCAGGTGAACTCTACCCTGGTGTGTGTTATACGTCTGTGTGTATGTGCTATATATATATATATACACGTGTGTGTTTGTGCTAAATATACATGTGTGTGTGTAGTATGTCATGTATGTGTTATCAATAGGTATGTGTGTGTGTGTGTGTGTGTATATGTGGTGTGTGTGAAGTGTAAATACGTATATATATATATTAAATTTCCTTCCCCGGGTCATCAGTTGTTGGTCAGATCACCTCGCCTATACCTGAGTGTGATGGTGCAATCTGGCCAGGTGACAAGAAACACACACTCACCTTTATTGACTCCTGAGTGATGATACCTGGCTGAAGTGGCCTCAACGTCGCCTCACCACAGGTACTTAGAGGTGTGTGAGGTTGAAACATAAGGCAACACCTCCAATGAGTTCAATGGTATTTGATGAGTGAGTTATATTTATGAAGGTGATATAAATTGAATATTGAATTTGTTTTGTTAGCAAATTAGTGAATAAAGGTGAAAAGGTGTTTGGGAAGTGTATTTAGTAGTAAGAGAAAGATGTGAATAGGTGTTTGGTTTGTAAATTACCGGAATTTTATATGTATTTAGGAATTACTTAAGAGTTTAATACTGGTAAAAAAAGGGAAAGATATATAGAAATTTGTTAAGTACTTGATATTTATGGTAGCTAACGAAGTAGAAGGAAATCATGTTTGAGGAGTTAAATTTTAGACGGTCAAATTAAACAGAAATTTCCTGATTTTCGGGATGACAGGAAAGAACTAGGGAGAAGGGTAGTGTTGGCAGGTAAGAGAGGAGGAAATATGTACGAAAATCTACATATCTGTACAGGTGAGACTCTTAGGCGGGGGACCCGTAGTCGACCCTTATGCTTTATTGTGCGTCTGTAGGTAATGAGGAGAAACGCACACACACACACACACACACACACACACACACACACACACGCACACACAAAAAAAAAACACACACACACACACACACACGCACACATCTTCTTGAATATGGAATAATATATTTTTTACTTTATGTAATTTTGTATATAGATTTACACGACTATAAAGACCATACTATATAACTTTGCGGTATATGCAGGGGTATATATAGAAGCTGGAGGGAAGATGATGTACCGTATGAATGTATACCGTATATAATAGTTATAGGTAATGATTTCTTAAGTGCATGTGTCAGGTGGTGTGGTGTAGGTAAACAGGTTCTGGGAGTGATCTCACCTTGGCACACACACACACACACACACACACACACACACAGGCACCTCCGTCATAATTTTGTCGGGCGCGTGACGGCCTGTGCGTGCTCACCGTTACGTTAGCATTATTATTAGCTGGATTGTTAGCTTTTAGCTCTGGGTGTGTTATTACCAGGATGGGGATGGGGGAAGGGGTAAGATTTGGGTGGGGGAAGGGGTAGGGGTTGGTGTGGGGGAGGGGAGGGGAAGTAGGGTTGTCCTGCCGCGCCAAAACAACTGTAGGAAAACATTTTGGGGTGAAGGTGGTTGTTTGTGTACAGACAGGGACGTGAGCCAGCAGGAGGGGAAATTAGGGGGTAGGGTGAGAAGATGAGAGGGAAGGAGTTATCTGCGTGTGTGTCTCTCTCGCATTCGTATTTTTTCTTTTATGGTATAGCGAGTATAATTCTCTCTCACTCTTGTCTTTTTTGGGCAGCAGCAGCAAGTACATTTCTCTCTCTCTCTCTCTCTCTCTCTCTCTCTCTCTCTCTCTCTCTCTCTCTCTCTCTCTCTCTCTCATCACTGACTGGCTAATCACACCGTCAGCACGTGAGGGAGGAGATACATAGATGATATTTAGGGAGTTGTAAATCATCTATTGCTCCTGTATAAACTTCTTCCTTCCTTCTTTCCTTCCTTCCTTCCTTCATTTTTCGTTTATTCCTTTTCTACCTCCCTCGCCCCTTTGTCTTTCCCTCCTTTCTTCCCTTTCTCCCCACCCTTCCCTTCGTCCTTCCTCTTTCTTCATTCTTTCCTGTCTTCCTTTTCTCCATTCCTCTCCTTCCTCCCATCCTCCCTCTTTTGTTCCCTCCCTCCTTCCTTCCTTCCTTCCTTTCATTCCTCCGTCCATCAATATATCCGAAACTTCCTATGTTTTATCATTTTTATTCCCCTCTCAGAAAATATAAGGAGCACATATTAAAGGGTTACTACTCCTCTACGTCCATTCGTCTGTCTGTCTGTATAAACATCATTTTCATTAGATATCTTAGGAATCTCTTCATAGACCGTAATGAAAGTTGGTAAACATCTTCAGATCTTCATTATCTCACATGAGGTCAGATATCAGTGTTCTTCTTGTATATTTCAGGTATATTTCTCATAGATATGATTGGTGTTGTAGGTACACATTTTGGCTGTCAAATATCTCCTTGTGGGGAGAGTCGCATCACATCTTCCTAAATCAGTCTCTTTAATCTAGAGTGTTTTGATCGTGGAATTTTATGTTTTTATCGGGGAATTTTGTTTTTATCGGAGAATTTTTTTTTATCGGAGAATTTTTTTTTATCGGAGAATTATGTTTTATCGGGCAATTTTGTTTTTATCGGGTAATTTTGTGTTTTTATCGGGCGTTTTATTTTTTATCGGGTATTTTGTTTTTTTCGGCTGATTTATGTTTTATCGGGTAATTTTACCTCCAGTAGTTCTTGGCACTTTATTTATATATCGTCTATCATTAACAAACTGCACCTGGCTGTTTCTATAGATGTACTCTCTCCAAAAATAGCTTTACGGAAGGTCCAATAAATTTCAAAATGAACACTGCTACTCATGTTGTCTCGGTAGTGTTGTCAAAATCCTTCGTCCGTTGTGTCATATTGTCTCGCACAAAAACGGAAGGATACTATTTTGAGCGAGTGTACCTTCGGAAGCCTTCATGTCTAAACTTAGCCAACAAGACGTATAAGTTCACACATACACACACGTCCATTCATCCCGACACTGGTAAGTAAACTGTGTATGTTTATAAATGCACACACACACACACACACACACACACACACACACACACACACACACACACACACACACACACTAAAAAATTGAACACAGATATTTAAGCTTCCCGCAGGCAAATTACTTACACGTGTTGGAGGCGCTACCCACGCACGCAAACAAAGTACGTGAGGAATGAAGCCACCGACACCCTGGGCGTTAATTGTGGGTTAGGTTAGGTTGGGTTAGGTTAAGTTAGGTTAGGTTAGGTTAGGTTAGGTTACCTTAATCTATACTTGAAGTGAGGATTTTAGTCCAGTTAAAACCGCAAGACCAGTAAAGCGGATAATAATGGTGAGAGAGAGAGAGAGAGAGAGAGTCATAACGCGAGGAAGGCCAACCAATCATAACGTGAAGAGTGCCAGCCAATCATTCCCTTTAAGTGGGCTATCCAATCACAGCTAGAGGAAGAAGATCAGCCAATCAGAGAGCCCTACCACCGTCAATAAGCTCACGATCGACTGTTTGACTTGAAGATTTCCAATTGTGTCGTCCCTGTCATACCGAGTGGGAGGGAGGACGAGGGTTAAGTGGGGGATGTAAAGTAGACAGGAGTGGGCGGGGTGGTGTGGGGGAATGGGGATTGAGAGAGGGGGAGAGGATGAAGTGTCGGGGTGGAGGGTGGGCAGGAGGGAGAGTGGGCAAGATGATGGTGGGCAGGAGTGGGCGGGGTGGTGTGGGGGAATAGGGATTGAGAGAGGGGGAGAGGATGAAGTGTGGGGGTGGAGGGTGGGCAGGAGGGAGAGTGGGCAAGATGATGGTGGGCAGGAGTGGGCGGGGTGGTGTGGGGGAATAGGGATTGAGAGAGGGGGAGAGGATGAAGTGTGGGGGTGGAGGGTGGGCAGGAGGGAGAGTGGGCAAGATGATGGTGGGCAGGAGGGGGCGTGGTTGAGGTTGTGGGTGGGCGGGTTTTGGCAGCGGGGGGGGGCATAGTCATTCCAGGTATTATATTATACAGCCAATTAATAAATTCTCTACGTATAATTAACTCTGTTTTAATTAGCAGTATGGCGCCTAAATCACCCTGTTTGTTTATTGTTTTTTAAAGCGAGTGTCATGAAGAGGTGTTTTATAGTGTTATGAAATGGTGTTTTACATAGTGTCATGAAATGGTGTTTTATATAGTGTCATGAAATGGTGTTTTATATAGTGTCATGAAGTGGTGTTTTATATAGTGTCATGAAGTGGTGTTTTACATAGTGTCATGAAGTAATGTTTTATATAGTGTCATGAAATGGTGTTTTATATACTGTCATGAAGTAATGTCTTATATAGTGTCATGAAGTGGTGTTTTATATAGTGTCATGAAGTTGTTTATTATATAGTGTCATGAAGTGGTGTGATATATTGTGTCATAAAGTAGTGTTTTATATAGTGTCATAAAGTAGTGTTTTATATAGTGTCATGAAGTGGTGTTTTATATAGTGTCATGAAGCGGTGTTTTATTTAGTGTCATGAAGTGGTGTTTTATAGTGTCATGAAGTTGTTTATTATATAGTGTCATGAAGTGGTGTGTTATATAGTGTCATAAAGTAGTGTTTTATATAGTGTCATAAAGTAGTGTTTTATATAGTGTCATGAAGTGGTGTTTTATATAGTGTCATGAAGTGGTGTTTTATATAGTGTCATGAAGAGGTGTTTTATATAGTGTCATGAAGTGGTGTTTTATATAGTGTCATGAAGTGGTGTGTTATATAGTGTCATGAAGTGGTGTTTTATATAGTGTCATGAAGTGGTGTTTTACATAGTGTCATGAAGTGGTGTTATAGTGCCATGAAGTGGTGTTATAGTGTCATGAAGTGGTGTTTTATATAGTGTCATGAAGTGGTGTTTTATATAGTGTCATGAAGTGGTGTTTTATATAGTGTCATGAAGTGGTGTTTTACATAGTGTCATGAAGTGGTGTTTTATATAGTGTCATGAAGTGGTGTTTTATATAGTGTCATGAAGTGGTGTTTTATATAGTGTCATGAAGTGGTGTTTTATATAGTGTCATGAAGTGGTGTTTTATAGTGTCATGAAGTGGTGTTTTATATAGTGTCATGAAGTGGTGTTTTATATAGTGTCATGAAGTGGTGTTTTATATAGTGTCATGAAGTGGTGTTTTATATAGTGTCATGAAGTGGTGTTTTACATAGTGTCATGAAGTGGTGTTATAGTATCACGAAGTGGTGTTATAGTGTCACGAAGTGGTGTTTTATATAGTGTTATGAAGTGGTGTTATAGTGCCATGAAGTGGTGTTATAGTGTCATGAAGTGGTGTTTTATATAGTGTCATAAAGTAGTGTTTTATATAGTGTCATGAAGTGTTGTTATAGTGTCATGAAGTGCTTTAAACTATAACTACAACCACAACAGGAACTTTATCCAACCATAGCCACAACCATCCACCAGCTAGGCACACTCTCCCCAACGCCAGAACTTTCTCCATCATTTCGTGAATAGATTAGAAACTTTCATCGTGATTGATATGAAATTTTTGAAAGTTTTGTGATGATATTTATTAACTACTTTGAAAACTTTTATCATTGGAGTCGATTTACAAAACTTCCTTATGATAGATTGAGAAATTTAACAACTATATACGCAAAGTAGATTAAAACTTTAATTATTATGGAGGAGAAAGTTTTATAATGGGGTTGCAGCGTGAGGTGTGAGGTGAGTGTTAACGAGACAGGTATTAAAACAGGTATGAGTGTGGTGATGAGTATGGGGGTGTTGGGTCACGAAGGGGGGGGGGGGGGTAGGGGGTAAGAAGGAGAGGGAGGGTCAGGTGAGTTGGGGTCACCAGGGGGGGTGTTGGGAGAGGTGAATCAAGGGGTGGGGGGAGTAAGGAGCTGGGTCAACGGAGGTCACGTAAGGGATGGTGGTGATATGCAAATTAGTAATGAGGCGTGAAATTAGAGTCCCACGAAGGTGCGTCCTTAGTTAGTGGTGAAGTTGTGTTGGAGTGGTGGGTGTTGGGGGAGTGGGTGTTGGGGGAGGAGTTGGTGTGGGGGTTAGAGGGTAGGAGTGGGTGGTGGGTGTTGGGGGAGGAGTTGGTGTGGGTGGTAGAGGAGTGAGCGGGATGTAGGGGGAAAGAGAAGTGGGCGGTGGGTATTGGAGAGAGGAGTGGGTGGTAGGTATCTGAGGGAGGTGAGGGAGCAGGGTGTGGGTGTGATGGAGAATCGTGGGGAGGAGTGTGTGGCATGGTTGTAAGGAGGGGATGAAGCAGTAGCGGACTAGGGAAGGTAGTTAGTTGGGAGGAGAGGGTGGTTCTCTGGCAAGGGAATTGGGGTGGTTGGGAAGACTAGGGGAGGGGAGGATGATCAAGCAGGAGTGGTTAAGAATAGAGGATGAGGGGAAAGTCGAAGGTGATGGGGAGGTGGATAGGCAGGAAGGGAGGGGAGGGGGTCGTGGGGTGATGTAGGGTACGGGGTGTGTAGGGAGGGAGGAAGGATAATTGGGAGAAGGAGGGGTGCAGCGAAGTGTGTGAAGGAGGGAGACAAGATGAGGAAGAGGGACACAAGAGGAAGGAAGAGAAACGAATTACCTGAGAGATGCGATAAGAGTGGGGAGAGGGAGGGAGGGAGTACAGTACAGGGTGTGTGGAGGATGCTGGTGGTAGCCAGAGACAGTATACAGTCCAGTAGAGGCTTATGTCAACACAAAGGTGAGGGTGTGTCGTGCAGTAGTGAGGACGCAACACACTGTGCCCTCACTCCTCTATGTACAGAACTAAATAAACAATGTAGTTGAAATACTCTGTAACATTCAAAGCCATAATATTCTGACCACTGGGGTCTGTTATATACACCCTTTGTGGCCTGTACTTGGTAATCCTTTTGCGGTACCGCTCACAGGATGAGTATGAGGTGTACAATAAACTAGCCGCTGTACGTGGCAAAATTCAAACATTCAACTTCACCCTAGTTACGAGCCCTTGTCTACGTGTCCCTGCCTTCGTGCTCATACCTGCGTGCTCTTGCCTGCCTGCCCCTCCTCTCATACCATCCCATGTTGTATGTATATATATGCCGGGGCGCTGTAAGATCTCCCCCCAGATACCATCGGTAGTGTGGTGCGTGAGCCGTGTTAGCATGCATGATCGTCCCTTCGTGCGAGCAAGGGCGAATTGAAACACATTAATACCGGGTCTTGTGTGCAATTGAAGACAGAGCGGCCCCGTGGGATATCATAGAGATTACTTGAAGTTATTGATAATGTCCATCAAGGGAGTGTAGCCGCGGTGGACAGGGGTGGTGTGGGATATCTCAGAGGATCTTATGGTACATTATTTCTCTCCTGTTAATGTAAGTGCAGTAAGAAGATAGATGACAAATAGAGGCAGTAGGTTTAGTCTCTACCTTCCCACTACCTGTAGGTGAAGCTAGGTTGGGTTAGGGTAGATTAGGTAAAGTTAGGTCAGATTATATTAAGTTCATTGCGCTTGGTTAGGTTAGATCCAGTTAGGCTAAGTTGGGTTGGGTTAAATTAGATCTCCTTCCCAACCTACATCCTCACTCTCTTCTCCCTCCGTCACCCGCTGCCTACCTCCATCTTCCCCATCGCCTCCCCCCCCCCCTCTCCCCATTAAGGGTGGTTCACTTCAGATAGTAAAATGCACAACTTGGCCACGCGGGAATCAATGGAGCGAATTTCCTTGAACTAGATTCCAGAAGAGTAAATCCTTTTGAGTTATTGACTAAACAATTCAATTCTTTCACAGGATACAGGTTTGGGGGTTAAGGGTGGGGGTGAGGGAGGAGGGGTCGGATAAGGGATGGAGGGGTCGGATAAGGGATGGAGGGGAGGGAATAAGGGATGGAGGGGGTTGGGTGAGGGAGGAAGGAGGGGATGTAAGGATTTATAGTGGGCGGTATTGCGGGAGGGGGAGAGCAGTGTGAGGGTGCATCGCAGGTAGGTGAGGAGGTATAGCGGGGAGTTAAAGGTGCATAGCGTGTAAGGAAAGGGTTGAGGGTGCATGGCGGGGGGATAGGGTCTTTGCATAGTGCGTAAGTCGAGGATGTATAGCTAAAGAGGTCGGGGAGGCTGAGAATACATCTTAGACATTGACTAAGAACAAAACAGGTAAATAGTTAATTATCATAAACAATTATTATCATCAGAAAAAAATGATATATCAATAAATCTTATACCGAACCCGCAATTTTCTCGCTGTCCAGGAACTACTTATAACATTTATATATACATTTTAGATTGGGATATAGATAAATATATAGATTTATATCAATAATATATATGAATTATTATTATTTATTTATTTATTTTTTTACCTTAGAGGGTAATGTAGGTTATACAGAAGTGGTCTTAAGGTGGGGTTGAGGCGGGTAGTGGGTTACCTGCACTAGCATTACCTGCCCTCATTATTGGGTACTCTTGGGCAGCCAGGTAGGTAGGTGGGTGGGTAAGCTGTGTCTGTGTGTAGCTCTCTGCCATCGTCTCTTACTTGAAGGCTTATATTATTATTATTATTTATTATTTATTATTATTATTATTATTATTATTATTATTATTATTATTATTATTATTATTATTAGCCAACAGAATCACTAAGGAGAATATAATGATACAAGTGAGTTAGATTAAGACCAGATCCTTCTAGGGGCAACACCTTCACAATGTTAACACACCATTAACAGTATGCTGTACAGTATACCCTTAAATGAACAAGATATTATCAAAAGAGTAAATTATTCAGGCCGGTGTGTCTCTTTAGGGAATGGCACACAGTTTGTTTTTTGTAGTGACCACAAGCAGACAGGAAGGTTCTTATACGTGTTCTTGTTCTCGTAATGTTGAAGAATGTTGTGTGTGTGTTTTTTTTTTTCATTAACCAGGTGAACAGGTATGTCAAGGTCGGCGGCACCACCTACCAAGCCGGTGGTGGCTGGCTGGGGCAGGTCTGGCCCTCTAGGGGGTTCACCTGCAGGAAGCCCGGTTACAGGTGATGGTGATTAGTTGAGAGTGGTAGTTGCTGAGATGGTAGGGGGTAGTAGTAGAGGCGGTAGTGGCATGCTTGGACACCCCCTCCTTCTCCCCCCTCCCCCATCCTACCCCCCCCCACAACAACACTACTAACGTATACTCCAATGTCAAATTAGCCTCACTTAAACAGCCAGAGTCCAGGTAGAGGTGCACTATTTTTAACGATGGGTGTGACGAGGCCGTGGCGAATGGCATTATTGCTTCTGTGCGTCAGTGAGGAGAATTACCCGCTGATATTAAAGTTTACCTCTCACTCTGACAGTCATTATGTGGTGTAATTTGTGACCTCAGCCGTGGTAGATGGTAAATAATGATGGTGAATTGTGATAAAAAGATGCCAGTATAAAAGGCACTTGGTGGTGGTCAGCTGGGGAAGAGGAGGCTCAGTTGGGGAGGAGGAGGAGGAAAGGGAGTTTGAGATGAGGAAGATGGAGAAGGGAGGGCAGCTTGGGGAGGAGGAAATGTGAGAGTGAGATGAGGAAAGAGGAGGAAGGGGAGGTTCAGCTAGGGGAAGGGAAGAAAGGGTAGGGTCAACTGGGGAAGGCGGTTTAGCTGAGGGATGGGGGGGGGGGTTCAGCTGAGGAACGAGGAAAGAAGCTCAGTTGGGGGGGGGGGGGGGAGAGGAACCTGTTTTCTGGGGCATGTGTCGCGTCTGAGGCAGCCGTGGCCGGGAGCCGCTCAGTCTTGTCGCTGTCAGATGCACCAGTGATACACAGCCTCACACCCCTGCTTATCCGCACACACCCACCCCTCGTTTATCAGGACACCATATGTTATCCGGACAGACATCTTCGTTTATTAGGACAACTTTGTTAAACAGGACACCTTCGTTTATCAGGTTATCCGGTACAGTCACTTTTGTTTTTCGAGACACTCGGTTATCCGGACAGACGTTTCGTTTATCAGGACACTTTGTATATCCGGACAAAGACACCCTCGTTTATCCACATATATTCCTTCGTTTATCTGAACACCCTGATTTTATCAAAAACTCCTTCGCTCATAAGGACACGTTCGCTTATCCGCACACAACTTTTAGTTATCCGTGCACACCTTACGCTTATCAGATCACACCTCGCTTATCAGGATGTTCTCTTATTTTCACCGCCCTTCATATCCGCATACCAGTCTTTGCTATACCTCATTTATACCGACACCTTCGCGTATCCGAATGCGTTCACTCACTCATACATTCCCTCTTAACAGTGAAGTTACGGTCTTTTGTAGGTCAATGGAAATTAGTTTTATTTGAAATGTTAAATGAATAATAATAACAATACTAATAATAATACAGTAATACTAATAATAATGTTATTACTACCTGCATCAAGGCGATCACTCTACCTGTACTGTTGTGTTTGTATATAGGGTTAAACTAATTACACTAGACACACCTTTACCTTACCTAGATACCAGAGGCTCTTACCTCCCCAGTCAAGAAGTGAGCTGATGAATGTTAAGACGTTGGCTACGGTAAACACGTAAACTAGGGTAAACACGTCAGCTGGGGCCAAGTAACACGTGAAAAGCGTAAACAAATGACTCAAGCACAGCGGACGTGGGTAAACAGGGTTGTGTTTGTCCTGTAAACACGGCAGATTCCGATAGCATAATCACGTGCATGTTGGTGGTAGGGTGGTGATGGTTGTTGTGGTTGTGATGGTTGTTGTGGCTGTGATGGTGGTTATGGTTGTTGTGGCTGTGATGGTGGTTATGGTTGTTGTGGTGGTGATGGTTGTGTAGTGTTTATGGTTGTGGTGGTGGTGATGGTTGTTGTGGCTGTGATGGTGGTTACGGTTGTTGTGGTGGTGATGGTTGTTGTGGTGGTGATGGTGGTGTAGTGGTGATGGTTGTGGTTGTGGTGGTCATTGTTGTTGTGATGTTGGAGGTCATAGTTGTAGAGGTGGTGGTTGTGAAGGTGATGGTGGTAGTGGTGAAGGTTGTGGTGGCGATGATAGTGTGGTGATGGTGTATGTGGTTGGTGTTAACACTAGTGATTTAGTCATAATGGTTGGTGATAATAGTGGTGGTAGTAGTAAAGACGTTCATAGTTGTAAAAATATTGGTTGGTGTAATAGTAGTGATAGTGGTAATAATAGTAGTAGTAGTCGTAATAGTCTTGAAAGTCGTAGTAATCGGAGTTGTAGTGTGAATAATCCTCTGGACTTGAGTTACAATGGTGGCGACTCAGGCATCTCATGACGTAAAAAGGAACAGATATTTGTAGTAATGTTCGACTGCTTACGTATAGTGATGGCAGATAGATGGGGTTAAATGTTTGTTTACTTCTGTGGTACAACTCCTTGAGACATGGCCTCTGTGTGTTTGTGGGGGGGGGGGGGTGTTTTTGTGTTAGTGTATTTATGTTTTGTGTATGTAAATCAATTTGTTTGTTTCATGATTGTGTTTCTGTTTATTTTTCGTGATTGTTTGTGTATGTATGTACAGTTTGTGCGTGCGTGCGTCCATCGCTACCACCATCACCACCTGATACGCCCCACATTTTAATACGAGCCCAGGGGATCTTATTTGCCTGGTGATGATCACAATGGACCCGTGGTAGTGTAAAAAGTCTCTCTCTCTCTCTCTCTCTCTCTCTCTCTCTCTCTCTCTCTCTCTCTCTCTCTCTCTCTCCAGGCTTATACACACACACACACACACACACACAGCGTAGGACTGGTCTTTAAACAGTACACACGACAACTACCAACAAGCATACGTGCTGTACATACGGCCCTGAGTCGTTCCTGGGCCATTGATATTCACCGCTGGACCTGAGGGGCCAAATATCAAAGGGGGTTATCACGTTGATTTAGTGAGAAGTTAAGTTGAGAGTGACTCTTACCTCCAATGTGTGAGTCTGAATTAAAGTGTTTGTGAGCTATAGTAAATGCTCCTAATCTTAGTGCTTGCCTTATCGCTTATCGCCTTGGCTTTATCTTTAAGGAATCTGATATGAATATTTTTTTTTTTTTACCCCTGAGGCTGTGCTGTCCCTATGATCTCAGAAAGAATCACTTTGGGATCCCACCTGCATGATAAAGGCAACTCTCTCTCTCTCTCTCTCTCTCTCTCTCTCTCTCTCTCTCTCTCTCTCTCTCTCTCTCTCTCTCTCTCTCTCTCTCTCTCTCTGTGTATATCTTGTGCTTGTCTGGCGCAGAAGCTCTATAATAACTATCAGTTGAATTTGTGGGTGTGGTTGGGTGTTTTTGTGCCACCCCCTGGAGACAGGTTTATGAGGTACTGGTGTTGGAGTATAAGAGAAGACCGAGCCTACACCGTTTTTGCTGACTCTTTCAATTTTAGGAATGACTTACACCTTGGGGGAGTGTCGACCTTTGGACTCTTCTGATTGTTGAGTTTTGATTTTGTATTTTTTCTTCTGGTTTAAAGTTTAATTTTGAATTCTGAAAAAAAATTGTTTGATCCAGTGTTTGATTTCTTACGTTTAATTTTGCTTTTAAAGTTTGATTCTGTTTCGAGTTTCTTTGATTTTTTCCTTATATTGTGTTCTGAAGTTGTTTTTTCTAGAATCTGATCCTGTATTCTGAATATCTTCTTTGTTTAGAATTTGATTAATGGTTTGCGTTTTTTTCTGTAGTTTGTTCCTATGATTTAACTTTTTTTTGTGTGATTTAAGTTTAATTTCTAAACCTTTTATTCGGCTTAATATTGCATCCTGGTTTTTATTTTTCACGTTTGATTCAGCTTGTGGGATTTTGTTTTGTATTGTGGGTTTTTAGTTGATCTTGTGAAGTGAAATTTTTTATTTGATTCTGCGTCTTTAACTCAGTCTAAAAGTTTTAAGTAAATATATTTCATAGAGGCCAGGAATAGAGGTTGTAGAGGCCAGGAATAGAGGGTGTAGAGACCAGGAATAGAGGTTATAGAGGCCAGGAATAGAGGGTGTAGAGGCAAGGAATAGGGATTGAGTAGACCATCAATAAAGGTTGTAGAGACTAGAAATAGAAGTTGTAGAGGCCATGAATAGAGGTTATAGAGGCCAGGAATAGAGGTTGTAGAGGCCAGGAATAGAGGTTGTAGAGGCCAGGAATAGAGGTTGTAGAGGCCAGGAATAGAGGTTGTAGAGGCCAGGAATAGAGGGTGTAGAGGCCAGGAATAGAGGTTGTAGAGGCCAGGAATAGAGGTTGTAGAGGCCAGGAATAGAGGGTGTAGAGGCCAGGAATAGAGGTTGTAGAGGCAAGGAATAGGGATTGAATAGACCATCAATAAAGGTTGTAGAGACTAGAAATAAAAGTTGTAGAGGCCATGAATAGAGGTTATAGAGGCCAGGAATAGGGGTTGAAGAGAAAAGGAATAGAGGTAAAGGCCAGGAACAGAGGCTGTAAAGCCCAGAAATAGAGGTTGTAGAGGCCAGGATGTTGAAGAGGCCAGGAATAGTTTGAAGGGCTCCTCATCTGGTCGAGTGAGGGAGAGGAAATAAACTTTTAATTGTTATGACCGTTTCATTATTTTATTTTTATTCGGAAGTTAAGTGATTAGTTGTATTTTTTACTTGGAATCTTGGTGTTCGAATCCATTAAATTATTGTGTTCGAATCCATTAGAATCTTGGTGTTTGAATCCATTAAAATGTGTGTGTTTGAATCCACCCTTAAATTCGCCAACACAATCAGAAAGGATGCCAATCAGTTCTTGAGGAGTATTCTGATTGTTTGTGGATGAGGGTTCATTTATGCCCTACACTTCAGTCCTCTGTGGAACACCTTGCCACAGACGACCCTGCTCTTCAGTCCTCTGTGGAACTCCTTGCCACAGACGACCCTGCACTTAGCTTTCTGTGGAACTCCCTGACACAGAAAGGTTTGCCTGGGTCATCTAACCTTCCATCAATTCGACACATCCTGTTTCAAATATTTTCAGGCTCTGGCAGTGGGACAACGCCTCGGTGAATGGATCTGACAGTGATGCCTGTCTGACCTTCACCTGGACTCTGAATATATACTGCAAAAGAATTTATATGTATATATATACTGTATGTGTTAGTATAAATTTCAATATCGCTGTTACATGGAAAATCCTTAAGAGTTTGAAAGGGACATATTTCTCCTGCAGGTTCATTCAGATTTGCTATATGCAGTTTATATTTTTATTGTGATTGTAGTAGTACTGGTGGTGGTAAAAGTAGTAGTAGTAGTAGTGGTGGTGATAGTTGTAGTAGTAGTAGTAATGTGGTAATAGTGGTGGTGTTGGTAGTAGTAGTATTGTGGTATTATCATCATTATTATTATTAGTAGTAGTACTAGCAGTAGTAATAGTGTGGTGTAAGTAGTAATAGACTTTAGTGTTCGGAATAGTATTATTGTAATGGTGGTGGTGGTGATAGTAGTAGTAATAATAGCAGAAATATTACCATAATAGTAGTAGTAGTAGTAGCAGTAATAGTAATATTGTTCTTCATTTCTTCAAAGAAAACATATCAAAGCTTCCGTCATCTAACCCCCCTTCCCACATTCCTTTCATTCATCCATCCCATTCCCTCCCTTAACCCATCCACCCCTTCTCTCCCTCCCTTCACCCATTCACCCTTTCTTTCCCTCCCTTCACCCATCCACCTCCTCTCTCCCTCCCTTCACCCATCCACCCCCTCTCTCCCTCCCTTCACCCATTCACCTCTCCCTCCACCCAACCACCCCCTCTCCCACTCCCTTCACCAACTCATGCCCCTTCCCTCTCTTCACCTATCCACCCACCCTCTCTCCCTCCCTTCACCTATCCACCCCCCTCCCTCCCTTTACCTATCCACCCACCCTCTCTCCCTCCCTTCACCCATCCACCCCCCTCCCTCTCTTCACCTATCCACCCACCCTCTCTCCCTCCCTTCACCCATCCACCCCCTCTCTCCCTCCCTTCACCTATCCACCCCCCTCCCTCCCTTTACCTATCCACCCCCCTTTCCTCCCTCCCTCACCTCACACACTCACACAGAATGTTAAACAGGTAAGTGAGTGACAAAGTGATTTTATGCCGCGTTAGTGACAATAAAACCCATTGAGTGCTGAATTAAACGCAATCGTACATAAAAACTATCATGCAATCCTAACTTCATAACACATAACGTATATATTCATTATAGTCATTTGATATATATTTTTTTTCACGCCTATATTGGAAATAATTTTTTTTTCGGTAGGATTTTCATTAACGTAGAAATTTGGGAGTGAAAAAAAAATATGTAGATTTGTGTTGTATAAGTAACTAGGTATGCAAATTAAGGAAGGTGTTTTCAGTGTTGAGTAATGTATTGGTCACTTAGTTGATTATAAAACAAGAATAGCCTGAAGACTGGTTGCTCTCCCTCCACCATACCCTCTCCTAACTAATATCACCTGATTAGATATACTAATGTCATGTTGGGGGGTTAGGTTAGGTTTGATGAGGTTAGGTTAGGTTAGGTTTGATGAGGCTTGGTTTGGTTTGATGAGGTTTGGTTTGGTGAGGTTAGGTTTGGTTTGATGAGGTTAGGTTAGGTTAGGTTTGATGAGGTTAGGTTAGGTTAGGTTTGATGAGGCTTGGTTTGGTTTGATGAGGTTAGGTTAGGTTTGATGAGGCTTGGTTTGGTTTGATGAGGTTTGGTTTGGTGAGGTTAGGTTAGGTTTGATGAGGTTAGGTTAGGTTTGATGAGGCTTGGTTTGGTTTGATGAGGTTAGGTTAGGTTTGGTGAGGTTAGGTTAGGTTTGGTTTGATGAGGTTTGGTGAGGTTAGGTTTGGTTTGGTTTGGTTTGGTTAGGTTTGGTTTGGTGAGGTTTGGTGAGGTTAGGTTAGGTTAGGTTAGGTTTGGTGAGGTTAGGTTTGATGAGGCTTGGTTTGGTTAGGTTAGGTTAGGTTTAGTTAGATTAGCGTGTTCAATCTTCAGGTTAATAAAGCTGGGGTGTCTAATCCTCACGTGACCCTAATAAAATGTAAACGATCAGAATATGTGACCGTAAACCCCAATTCTCATAATACCATAAATGTTTCAAGTCAGAGGAGGATGAGTAACACATCAATGACGCAAAATCCCACAACATAGAAATTAAAATACGCGAAAAAAATAAAAATAAAAATAACTAGATGTAAAATAATAAAAACAGACCATTAAAAATACAAAAATTAAATAATTACCAAGGGAAAATTACTATGATAAAAAAAATATTAAAATAAAGAATTGGTGACTTCATGTTGCAAATTCAATGTCTATGATGATGTAGGATGGTGTAAATGATGGTGTGTTAGCGAGTGTGTGTGTGGGGGGGAGGAGGTGGATGAGGGGAGAGGGTGTGGGGGTGAGGGTGGGGGGGATATGTGAAGTTATAGCGCTGTAAACTATTGAGAAAGTCGTTTATTTTGACCCCGTGGGGTAAGACGCTCCCCGTCCCTCGTAAATCTCTTATTTTATCTTATGTCTATCGTAATAATGGCCAGATAGACTTAAATATATGTCTCTCATCGTGTGTGTGTGCGTGTGTGTGTGTGTGTCTGTCTAGATAGTGTGTTATGGTTCTGTATATCAAAGGTTCAGCCCTTAACTGGTATTCGAGACTGGCAGAATTGTAAATCGTGCAGGCAAAGTCGAGTATAGATACGTCAAAATCTATCGTCCGAGACAGTCAAAATCGATCGTCTTAGGTAATTAAAATCGATCGTCCGAAACAACCAAAATCAATCGTCCGAAACAACCCAAGTCGATCATCCGAAGAAACCTAAAATCGAACGTCGGGCAACCAAAGGAAATTATATAGCCAGGAGGTTCGGGATGTTATATAGCTATTTGTGATATGTGTGTTTGTTAGTCTTGTTTGTGTATGTTGTCTTACCTGCAAACATGTGTGGTGATTATCAGTTATCAGACGCCGCGTGAAATTGACCAAAAATATGTTTGTGTTTACTGTCAGCTTGCAAAGGGCTCTCCAAATTCGGTACACACACACACACACACACACACAGGTAAGGAAGATGTTTTTATTGGGTTGTATAAAAATGGGAATAGGGGTAAATTTGTGTGTATACATTGGCACTCGGCCGAATAAGATACTCTGGAACTGTACAAGAATAGATATATAAATTCGAGGTATTTGAGAGGTCATTAAACCTGGAGGGAGGCCGTTTTCTGTGGCCCTGAGACACCCTCCTCCCGTTTTCTATGATAGAGGGGGCACCCATCTCTCTCTCTCTTCCTTAGTTTACGCATTAAGCTTGATATCTGTCTGGTTGTAGGTGCACACTCTAGGGTTAAAGTCGTGGACAGCCGGGCGGAACCTACACTAGTGAGTGATCTCTGGCAATGAGGAAAATAATAATAAGTGTAAACTTTGATATGATCTGAATAAATAAGGAATGTAATAAGTTTAACAATCTTAAGTAAAAGAACATACTACTTTAAAACCACATACGTTTAAGTACACATTGCAGTTAAAAAAAATGTTCCTGAACAGAAGTGTTTACTGTAGGCTCCGTGTAGCTGTCCACTTAAGTCCTTGACTACAGTAATGTTGCTTTTGAGATATTTTGTTTACTTTAGTTCAACCTTATTTCGCCTACCCTAATTTAACATACCATTGTTAACTTGATATTATTATGAACTAATTTAACAGTCCAATATTAATTTTGATATTATAACAATATAGTAACATTAACTGGACATGACAATATTAACTTAACATTGTTGTAACATACGAGAGACGGTTAAAATGTTGTACAGTTGATGATAGCCTAAAGCACCACGACACAGCTCTACCCATTGATAATGAATATAAAGTTATATGTTTGAGTATGTGTGTCAGTTGATTGTTTCACTTTGAGAGAAAATTACAGAATTGGGCTAAAATTGAACTTCAGATTATCATAATAGTCCCAACAAAAGAAGGTAACACAACAAAGGCGATCCACCAATACCCGGTGGCAGTGTATGGCGCAGATAAGGTGGGCCAAGGAGTTAAAGTGTGGACGCAAGAGCCTTGAGGATGACCTTCACTCAGGATCTCCTCGAGTAGAGATCTTGATTATGGCGGACCGGTGTATCAAGGTGAATGATACAAACATCGAGGTTGACATTTCACGTAGAAGTATTGTGACCATCATCCATTAACATTTGGGGATGTCGAAGGTCTCTACAGTCCCTGAAACCTCGGCGCTCAGGATCAACACCAAACGTTGACCTCCAGTTACGTGCTTCTTGAACTTAATGAAACCCATCCAGCCAACTTTTTTCCATCCGGGTAATGGAGATGAGACCTGGCTTCATCATTGCGACTACCGAGTAAAGATGGAATCCATGGATTGGAGTTCGCCGACCCCAATAAATTCAGCAGTCAATACTGCCGGCAAGATTATGAGCTGATTTTATTAGAATGCCAAAGGAGTTCTGCTCAGCTACCTGCCACATAAAACAACAATCACTGGTGACTTATTATCCTGGCCGAAGACTGAGGAGTGTCATCCAGGAGAAACGACAGGGAATGCTGACATGAGATATGCTGCTCCTCCACGACAATGTACTAGTCCACAAACCCCATGTTACAGGTCTCTCTTCCCCACGACTGTGTTTCCCACCAACATAACCCATCCTCCTTACAACCCACGGATCTGGCCTTAAGCGACTATTACAGTTTTCAAAACATCAAGTCTTCCATCGTGGGCACCGCTTTCAGGATGATGAGGAACTGAAGGGGGTAACTGAAGCATGGTCTAAGGAGCAGCCGGAAGACTTCAAAAAGACTGACGTGGTGAGTTTGAAGGACAAGTGTGGTGGGAGGGGGTAAGTATTAAAGTCAGGGCAGACTATATTGACAGAACAAAAACTAAATAAATTATGGTTCTGGTGTACCCAGTTAGGCAGAACATTTGTGTCAGCCAAGGTAATATCATGCTATTAACTCAATATTATAAGAACTTACCGTGCTGACGATTTATTAAGAGTAAGAAGTATAGACATCTCCCTCAAACTGACTTACGAGCAAACGTAATTGAGGATTGTCTTGATCGCCTTTTTCCCTTGTCAGTTACTGAAGACACTGCGGCACGATAAGATTAATGGGTGTCTTAGATCTTTATGTTATTATCGTTTATATTAAAACCTTCTTTTTAAATTTGCTGGGATGATATTGTCGATTTCTCCTTAATGCGTATCTGGTGAAGTTATCATTAAGTGTTAGTAATAATAGTAGTAAGAATGAGATGAATATTTTTCATAATGATAGTGATAATAGTAATGACATTGTTGTTTATGGTATAATAGTAAGATTATATTAATGTTGGTAACAGTAGCTATAATTATATTACTGCTACTGGTACCATGATTATTATTCCAATTACTACTTTTATTATTACTACTCCTACTGGTACGTATTATTATTATCATTACTACTACTACTACCAATAATAATAATACCAAGAATAATAATAATAATGATAATAATTTATGATATTTATATTAAAGATATCATTAAAAGAGTTTATAATAACAATAATAATTCAAATTTTTCACAAAAATAATAGTAAAAAGATAACGAATTTCATGAAAATGGAACAGTGTAAATTATAGGCAATAGTCAGCTATTATAGCCACTATAGCATAGCCGCTTAGCCAGGTAAAAAATGCCTCTAATGACGGTGAGACATGATGACAATGATAAAGATATTGAAACAATGATATTGGTGATAATGACACGTGATAATGGTGGTGAAACATGATATAACGATGATAATGATGAAGATACGTGATAATGATGATGATAATGATAGTATGACGTGATAATGATGATGAAGACGCGGCTGCTGTCAGGATGGGAGTTGATGAATCGCTCGTGTTAAAGCCTTCCACTAATGGTGATGTAGAGGAGGGGTGTGGGTGGGAGAGGAGGAGGAAGGGTGTGGAGGAAGAGGGATGTGGAAGGAGAGGAGGAGGGGGCGGGAGGGGGAGGAGAAAGAAGGGGGGACGACAGAGGGTAGAGAGAGAGAAATAGGGAGGGGGAAGATGTGAAGATAGGGTATTTGGGGAGGAAAGGGAGATGAAGAAAGGGGGGAGGGAGGATTAGAAGAGGAAGATGAATGGAGGAGGAAAAACATAAATAGAGCGAAAGTTGAACTGTGGTGAGAGGGATAGAAGAGAGGAAAGAGGATTGGAAGCAGGAAGAAGCTGATGGAAGGTGGGAGGAAGGCAAGAGGGGAAGATGAAGATGGATAGTAGGGAGGGAAGGGAGAAAGTAAGTAGAAGAGAGAGTGAGAAAAGACTAAGGGAAGAAAGAGAGAGAGAGAGAGAAGACGGTGATGCAAGAGCCAAGTGCCAGAGGGCCGTTGATGGACTTGTTTGAAGGTTGCAAATGAAGCAGTATTAGTAGTTAGCGGTAATTGACCCGTGTCAAGAGGAGGGAGGGGGAGAGGAGTAGGGGGGAGGGGAGAGGAGTAGGAGGGAAGGGGAGAGGAGTAGGGGGAAGGGAATGAAGTGGGGGAACATGAGGTGTGGGAGGAGGGGGCGTAGGAGGTATGAGGAGAGGAGGAGAAGGGGTGAGGTGTAGGAGGGTGGGGAGGGGTAGGAGAAGGGAGGAAGATAATTAGTCAGTGTTACTCTGCCGTGACGTATTACCACAACAAGCATGGGTGAGCCTCTATAATTGACCGTGGCGGGGGAGAGGGTTCATGGTGACTCAATCTGGCAACACTGAGACACCAACTCCTACGTATTCAAAAGATAGATTTGATTTATTGATAATTTATACATTATTATTATTATTGTTATTATTATTATTATTATTATTATTATTATTATTATTGTTATTATTATTGTTATTATTATTATTATTATTATTATTATTATTGTTATTATTATTTATCTACATTATAAATATTTATTTGTTGAGGAATTTATTTTTATTTACTTGATTTTTATTGTTGTTTATTATTTGTCTATTGTATATAAATAAATCTCTTCTTTGTTTATATACTTGTTTATTCTTTTTGTTTGTATTTTTAATGTGTATATATAAATTTACCTGTTTATTGATTATTTGTTTACAACGTCTATTCCTTTTATTCTTATTATCTACCAAGTCGTTTATGGTCATCAATTTGTATTCTGTCAACAATTATCATGTTAATTCTTCATATTTATTGTGATGTTTACCTTGTGTGTGTGTGTGTTAAGTCGTTTATTGCTGCCAGTATAGTGTATAGAATTTATTACATGGAGTATATTGGGTAGAATATATTTCATTGGGTATATTTCATCGATATTATTATTTTCATTATATACATTTGGGTATATTTCATTAAGTATGACACATTAGAATAGATTATGTGGAATATTTTACATCAAATATATTACACTATAATTTCCCTCTCTGTCACTGTGGTCGAGTCTCACTGTATATCTAACGCCATCTTGGTTTCCATCTCTGTGGCATCACGGTAGAGGCCTTATTGTTGTGATTATTTAAGAGGATAAATTTAACTTAGAAGCCGTTGAGAATCAGTTTACTTCTCCCGCACACAGAAACACATTCGCCAGCACGAGCGTTCAATATCGCCTGGCATTCCCATTTATCCTGTTATTGTTTGTGGTATCTACGCCAGACTAACGCTTCCTAGTGTTCCATCTTCCTGCACTAATAAACACATCGCCAGTACGGGCATTCAACAACGCCAGTAGTTCCATTAACTCATTCAAAAACATAATCTGTGGAAGCTACGCCAGTCTGACGAACGATCGTCTGCCTTCTGCAGCAGTGGCGATTTTTATTTATTTTTTTTTTTTGTATGAGTAGTAGTAGAGAAGTTCGCCTGGCGCAGCACAGACGTCCAACAGGTGGTCGTATCCAACACACACACACACACACACACACACACACACACACACCCCCCGTGTAGGATAAGTTAAATTTGGTTTAAAGGGGTAGGTTAGGTTGCGTGTGGTTTAGGGGTTAGTTAGGTTAATTTAGGTTAGGTAAAGTTAGGTTAGGTTATGTTATGTAATTTAGTTAAGGATTAGGTCAGACTAGGCTAGGTTAGGTTAAGTTAGGTTATGTATTTTAGGTTAGGTTAAGTTCGGTTAGGTTGTGTCATGTAATTTAGTTAAGGATTAGCTCAGGTTAGGCTACGTTAGGTTATGTTATGCAATTTAAGTAAGGGTTAGGTTAGATTAGATCACATCTGGTCTCTGTCCAGGTATTAATGAGTTTATTGTCCAGCTCAGTACAGGAAGGTGAATGACCAAGATATCATTAATGTGGTGGAGTAGAGACGAGAGGAGGAAAGAGTAGAGGAGAGAAAGGTAAGAGTTGAGAGAGGAGGAAGAGGAGGAGCAGGAAAGGCCAGAGGAGGGTGGGAAAGATAAGTGGGAGAAGGGGAAGCCATGAGAGAAGAGGAGGGGAAAGAGTAGATAAGAGAGGGAAAGATAAGAGGGAGGGGGGGAAACCATGAGAGAAGAGGAGGGAAGCAAAAGTAGGGTGAGGAAAGGGGAGGGGAAGATTGTAGTGATGGTTGTGGGTGGGGTGTAAGGATAAGGATCGTGGTGAGTGGTGGTGGCGAAAGGACGATGGTGGTAGTAGGTAGTGGTGGAGGTGGGGTGGTGGAAGATGCTAGTAGGTGGTGGCAGAGGGGGGGTGGTAGTAGGTGTTGGTAGAGGGGGATGGTGGTTAATGTTAGTAGAGGGGGATGGTGGTAAATTTTAGTAGGAAGGATAGAGGTAGATGGTGGTAGAGGGGATGCTAGTAGGCTGTGGTAGAGGAAAGATGGTGGTAGGTGGCCGTAGAGGGAGGATTGTTGTAGGTGGTGGTAGGTGGCGGTACAGGGGGAATAGTAGTAGGTGGTGGTATAAAGGGGAATGTTGGTAGGTGGCAGTAGAGAGGATGCAAGTAGGTGGTGGTGGTGATGGAGGGTGGGAGGTGGTGGTGGTAGAGGGGGAATGTTGGTAGGTGGTGGTAGAGGGTGATTGTTGTAGGTGGTGGTATAGAGGGGAACGTTGGTAGGTGGTGATGGTGGAGGTTGATAGGTTGTGGTGGTAGGTGGTGGTGGAGGGTGTGGTAGGTGGTGGCGGAGTGGTAGGTGGTGGTGGAGGGTGTGGTAGGTGGTGGAGGGTGTGGTAGGTGGTGGTGGAGGGTGGTGGTGGTGGAGGGGGATAGTAGCAGTGGTCGGTAGTGGCGGAGGGTGGTAAGTGGTGGTGGTAGGTGGTGGCGGAGGGTGGTAGGTGGTAACGGAGGGTGGTAGTGTAACTTGAGCCCACAGTAATGGTGTGGGGAGTGACAGAGTAACGATGTGGTTCAGCTATTACGAGGAGTGTAGTGATCCCCGGCCTTGTGTAGTGCTAGTCCAGACCTGCTGATGGCCACAACAGACCTGTGTTCTAATACCCGGCCACACCATGTATCCCGCCACACCATGTACCCCGCCGCACTATGTTCCCGGCCACGCCATGTACCCTGCCACATCAGTACCCCGCCGCACCATGTACCTCGCCACGCCATGTACCCTGCCACGCCATGTACCCTGTCACACCATGTACCTCGCCACACCATGTTCCCAGCCACACCATGTACCCCTCCTCACCATGTTCCCGGTCACGCCATGTACCCTGCCACATCATGTACCCCGCCGCACCATGTTCCCAGCCACACCATGTACCCCTCCGCACCATGTTCCCAGCCACTCCATGTACCCCTCCGCACCATGTACCCTGCCACATCATGTACCCCGCCGCACCATGTACACGCCACACCACGACCGTCCACCACCTTGCTCAGTTTCCAATATGTGTTCGAAATATTCTTCGTTGATGTCTCATGTCTGGGTGTCGTAGTGTGGTTGGGGGTGTTAGTGTACGGTGTACCTGTGGGTGATACGGGTGTAAGTGTAGCATAAGATACAAGGATAGCTTTTGTATAGGTGTTTGTGTATAGGTATGTATAGGAATGTGTGTGTGTGTGTGAACAAAACTCAAAACATTTCCACCAATAAGAATCAGAACTGAACTGGAGTGTAATAAATTAACCAAGGAGTGGCAAAATACCCTACGGCCAAGTCCCTCTCCCTCTCCTCCCGGCCAAGTCCCTTTCCCCCCGGCCAAGTCCCTCTCCCCCCCCCCGGCCAAGTTCCTCTCCCCCCGGCCAAGTTCCTCTCTCCCCGGCCAAGTTCCTCTCTCCCCGGCCAAGTTCCTCTCTCCCCGGCCAAGTCCCTCTCCCCCCCCCGGCCAAGTTCCTCTCTCCCCCCGGCCAAGTTCCTCTCCCCCCCGGCCAAGTTCCTCTCTCCCCGGCCAAGTTCCTCTCCCCCCGGCCATCCTGCTGTGAGTTGGCGAGAGGGACCATCATTCTCAGCCCACAATGCTACAAGCAGCTACATTAAGGTTATTGAACACTTTATATATATAGTGTCCTGAGCCGTAACTGGAGTCGTAATGCTCCCCACCCTCTACCCCCACCACCTCCCTACCCCCCCCCCCTTCCCTTCTCACCTCCTTACCCCCCCTTCCCTTCTCACCTCCCTAGCCCCCCTTCCCTTCTCACCTCCCTACCCCCCCATTCCCTTCTCACCTCCCTACCCCCCTTCCCTTCTCACCTCCCTACCCCCCCTTCCCTTCTCACCTCCCTACCCCCTCTTCCCTTCTCACCTCCCTACCCTGGCTTTGTTGCCTGAAAGGGACGTGAAGAAGGTGATGGCCTTTATAATAATTTGCATAAGTTTTGCTGGATTCTAAATTTCACGTCAAAATACCTTTTTTTTTTTTAATAGATCATCAATAACATCTAACTGTTTATATAATTCATGTCTTAGATCTGTTCTGTTGACTATTTCATCGGTTTACAGTTTTTCGAGTTTTTTTTTAATTTATAGAATCATCATCAGTAATATTTCTTCTATGTATTTGGGCAACAGGTAGAATCATGTTAATTAGGTGACAGAGTGGAGACGGTATTGTCCTTCACCTCTTGGTCAGCGGTGGTGGAATAGTTAGGTCTGGTGGAGGTGGATGTCAAGTGGTCGGGGTGGAAGAGTTTGGTCCGGTGGTGTAGATGGAAGAGTTAGGTCTGGTGGTGGTGGGGTGGAAGAGTTAGGTCTGCTGGTGGATGTCAGGTGGTGGAGGTGGATGTCAGGTGGTGGTGTTATATGTCAGGTGGTGGTGTTAGATGTCAGGTGGTGGAGGTGGATGTCAGGTGGTGGTGTTAGATGTCAGGTGGTGGAGGTGGATGTCAGGTGGTGGTGTTAGATGTCAGGTGGTGGTGTTAGATGTCAGGTGGTGGTGTTAGATGTCAGGTGGTGGTGTTAGATGTCAGGTGGTGGAGGTGGATGTCAGGTGGTGGAGATGGATGTCAGGTGGTGGTGTTAGATGTCAGGTGGTGGTGTTAGATGTCAGGTGGTGGTGTTAGATGTCAGGTGGTGGAGGTGGATGTCAGGTGGTGGTGTTAGATGTCAGGTGGTGGTGTTAGATGTCAGGTGGTGGTGGTGGTGGTAGAGTGAATGATGATCTCCAGTCGAATAATTTCTAGGACATAAATATAGTGGTCATGCTGTAGGTCTGTCCGTCCGTCTTTCCGTTGACACAACTTTATCTGGACAATAACTTCACTCCTACTTTAGCCATTGTAATAAAACTCATACACAGGTTCTTTATAGGTAGGGAAAGAAACCTATTTATTATAGTATTGATAAGGTCAAAGGTCAAGGCCACAAAGGTAGGTCTAGTTCACAGGTTGGTGGAATAAGTCAGTCCTGTAACGACTCCACCGTGAGACCGCCGCCATTTTGGCAAACAATTACACAAAGTAAAATGTTAAATAAATTCGCGTACATAATTTGGCCATAATTGACCTGAAAATACCTGGGGAAAACTATCGAAATAATGTTTTAAGAGTTTTAAATTTGAAATGTTTCCGCTTTTGTCGCCATTAATTACAAAAGTAAAAAAGCTTTATATTCCAAAATTTATCCAGTCATTAATCTCTCCACGTATATACATCGCCCACCTGTAGCCTTTGACTAACACCTGAAAAACTGTACCTGTTAATGAAATGGGTTTAATTATACCTTACGCACCATATAGGAGTTATGCAAATTAACAAAACGGTCTAAAGTGTTTACGTCACAAAGTCAAAGAGAATACGTCGGTTTTAGCTCATAAGAAACATGTTATGGGTATTTTTAATAATCTCGGTGTTGTAAATCATCGTGCTAAACCACCATAAGTGTTGAGGGTCACCATCTTCACCATCTTGTTTGACGGCGTGAGGGGTTATCACAATTACCAGCAACAGCAGGCCAAGAGGACCACCACCATCATCATCATCACAACAACCACCATTACACCACCACCATCCACCATCACAACCACCAGCCACCGTCTCACCACTACCACCATCCACCGTCTCACCACCACTCGTAGGACATCATCAACACCACCATTACTACTGCCGCCGTCACCTTCGTCATCAACAGCACTAGGAGGCCGCCACCAGTGCCAGTAGCGACGCCCCGGAGTGCCATATACCCCGGCAATGCCAAACACATCCGTTACCATAAAGGGGACGTAAGTGGCAGCCATGAAAGCAGCAAAAGACTATCTGGGGAATCAGGTTGGCGCGGCGCTATAAATCAGGTGTCGGAGGGAGGGAGCCGCCACCTCCTGCCCTGGTGGTCCCACACACCAGGTAAACACATTAAAATTCACCCCGGATTATCCCCTGACTGGAAGACTAACAACCCATTGTGTTTTTTTCGGTAATGAAGTGATAAATGATGATCTTTGGGTGAGGCGTGTGATGGCTGCTTTAGACTGGTAGGTTGTTAGTGGATGGCTCGATGACTGGTCCCTGTAGCCACCGAGGATGTCTTCTATAATAAAGTAAAGTGGTAAAGAATTTCGTGTACTGAGTTCTTGAAAGGTCCCTCAGTGTTGATGGCTGACATTTATATGTCTTGGCGGAGTCATCTGGCATGAACTTCTGTGTTAAGGAGTTGAGGATACACGCTGACGAAGGCGATGATGGGTAATTTGTGGAGCGATGAGAGCTGACCATATGGACAAAGATCCTTCATAAGTGTGGGTGGTGAGGTGGGGGTGGAAGGCCAGGGACTTGTGTTTGAGCGTGAAGGAAGAACTCATTTGTGAAGGGACGAGTGATAGGAAAAATAAAAGAGGAATTTGTTGGTTGATGGTGTGAGAGGTGTAGAGAGTGTCGGTCGACGGTGCATCAAACATCAGCTTCCGGTGAGGTTCTCCTGTTGTCTTGGACTGAATTTATCGTGAAGGATTAATTAGGGGGTGGTTGTGAGTCTTTGTGACCGCCCTGGTGCACGAAGATGGTGGCGTCTGCCATAATAGAATCCTCTAGCCCGATGCTCCTTGTGGACCAGTTTGAGAACCAAGATAGTGAGCGATAAGCATAGATGGGCCGCCACAGGTTCGGGTCGGCGCCCACACGACTATTATCGGCGCGCGTTCCGCTAATTTCCCGAGCAGCTATGCCTTATGGAGACACAACAAAAACACGATAGTCGCCCCTTAAACGGCGAATCCAGACCCCAAAATTATTAGCCGGGAAGCTGAGGAGAGTGAGCCTGAAAAGCGATCCAGTGTTTTTTCTTCGACGACTTGTGATCCTTGATGCGTGTCGAGGCAACCCACGCTCTCGGTCTTCTGGGATTACATAGATTTGTCGGGCTCCGTGTGGCCGCCCCGCCACGTCCCTCCCTGCCTTATGCATAACCTGAGACCAAGTGGAAAGTGGTCGTGTTTTCGTTCACGAAGTGACATGTTACAGTGTACTTGAGGCAGAAAAAACGACAGTACAATCTATTGGTCTTATCATAGAAAATAACCTCTTCTGTGGGCAGGAGACTGGCGAAAGTAGGTCTGAGATGTAGCTTCCACAAATATATCCCCAGTATGGAGATAGGAGGACGCCGGGCGCTGTTGATTGCTCGTGCTGGCTCTGTTTTTATGGCACTGGACATGTGTATAATCTTGTCGTCGGCAGAGTTTTTGATAAGACCAAGGAGAGGTCGTGTTTCTGCCTGGATATCTTCCTTCGTCCCCCCCCCTCCTCCTCCTCCTCCCCCTGCCACCTTCCTTTCCTTCCCCCTCCCTTCCCCTGCCACCTTCCTTTCCTTCCCCCTCCTCCTTGTTACCTTTCCTTCCTTCCTGCCTTCCCCTTCTACTTTCCCTTCCCTCGTCCCTGGGGTCTAGTAGGACTGGGACTCTATTAGAACTGGGGGTCTCTTGGGACTGGGGCCCGTTTGACAAGTCCCCTGATGCCCTGGCGTAAGTGGGCGTGTGTGGGCGTGCGCTGAGGTGTCACTTTACCAGGGCCGATTTGAAGAGTTTTGTTGTGTGGTGGTGGTGATGGTGGTAGTGGTCACATGATGTACTAGGTCAGTGTATCTGGCACCTGTATACCTAGAGGTCATGTCAAGATTGGTGATAATTATTTTTATCATTGTTAGTTAAAAAAATACTATTAGCATTATTATTTTTTTCCTTTTGTCGTTATTATTATTATTATTATTTCATTATTATTATTATTATTATTTTTATTATTAGTCCACTACGTAATACAGACTTGGATATGACAACATTCAACACACAGACACAAACACTGACACAGACGCAGACACAAACATTAACACAGACACAAAGACACAAACAGACACAGACACTCACCTTCACTCTGTGTGTGTGATGATGGGTGAAAAGACACATTGAGTGAACACTTTGGAGGAGGGGCCGACGGAGGGAGTGGGGAGGGAAGAAGAAATGAGTGAGGGAGGGATAGGGTGGTGGAGGGAGGTGAGGCCAGGAGGGGGAGGAAGGAGGAGTGACAAGAACAGAAGTAGCAAGATGGACAAGAGGAAAGCGATAAATGGACAGGGGAAGGAAGAACAAGAATAAGAAGAGCGGGGTCAGGATAAGAAGGAAGTGGAGGAGGAAGAGAGACGAGGATATGTGTAGAAAGAGGAGGAGGAATGAGGATAAGATTAAGAAGGGGAGGAACAGGAGGAGGAGTGAGGCGGTGTTAAGGGAAGGGTTGAAGGATGGGGAGAAAAGAAGACTGATAAGAAATGAGAAAAAGAGAGGAGGAAGAGGAAGCATAAAAGAGGGAAGACGGAGGAGGAGAAGGGAGGAGATGGTGGTGGTGAAGGGTTGCGTGTGGGGCCCCTCAGTAAATATTATTCCCCTGCATCTCTCTGCTCCACTTGCCTTAATTGGTTTGTTTTCTCAGTTGGGTCAAGTGAAGTTGTGTGGTGGGGGAAACGCGCTGCTGAATTCACTGTTGCGGTTTGTTGCATAGGTGTTGTGTGTGTGTGTGTGTGTGTGTGTGTGTTGCAGAGGTTACACTCATAGGTGGTACGTGTGTGTGTTGCAGAGGTTACACGCGCTGGTTTTACGTATCTGCTTGTTGCAACGTTTATTCTTATATATTGTTTAGTCGTGCGTCACTCGTCAGTTTGTTGCAGAGGTTTCGTGCACCCATTTGCGGGTTACATCATAATTTGTTTAATTTTCTTTTCACCTCCTGGCTTGCACGGAACGGAGGAGGGGGAGGGGATGTGAGGTAGTTGTAGTGACAAACTTATATCCAGAATCAGACCTTACCTTACCCCACCTTACCTTACCTTACCTTACCTTACCTTACCTTACCTTACCTTACCTTACCTTACCCCACCTTACCTTACCCTACCTTACCTTACCTTACCTTACCCCACCTTACCTTACCCTACCTTACCTTACCTTACCTTACCTTAATTGAGTTCCCATAACTTAACCAGACCTACTTTTAACCCAACCAAATCTTGCTTAACCTAACTTTATCTACCTCTTACCTAACTTACCCTATCCTTGTCTACCCCTATCCTAACCTATCCTCGCCTACCCTTAACCTAACCTATCCTCGCCTACCCCTAACTTAACCTAACCTATTCAGCACAGGTCTGGGTGTGTGATTTAGGGTGTGGATATCTCTCTCGATATCTTACCACCCCCTCCATCCTTCTCTCTTTCTGTTCCTTCCGTTCCTCTCCGTCTATTTCCTCCCTCCCTCCCTCCTACCCTCCCTCTTCTTCTTCCTTCCTTCCAGCTTACATTCTTCCTCTTCTTCCCTTCTGCTCATACCTTCTCTCCTCCTCCTCCTTCCCTCCTGCTTATACCTTCCCTCCCTCCCTCTTCTTCCAGCTAATACCCTCCCTCTCCTCTCCTTCATTCCTTCCAGCTTTAACACTCCCTCCTTCTTCCTCTCCTTCATTCCTTCCTTCCAGCATATACCCTCCTCCTCCTCCTCCTCCCCCCCCCCCCCCCAGGAAGACACTCGTGCACTGTACCACAGGACTTTTACCCCACGCTGGTTTACTGCGACCCATCGACCAATTACCCTTACCGTTATGCCTGTGTTTACATATTCTCTTGTGTTTGTTCCTCTCCTTCCCCTCTTCTGCCTCTCTCCTCTCTCGCTTTGCTCTATCCTCCCCTCTTCCTCTCTCCGTTTCCCTCTCTTGCCTCTCCCTTACGTCCCTCTTGCCTCTTTCCTCTCCTCTTGACTTTTCCTCCTTCCCCTCTTGCCTCTCTCTCTTGCCTCCCTCCCTCTCCTCCCTACTTGCCTCTACCTTCCTGTCTCTCACCTCTTGCCTCTCCCTCCTCCTCCTCTGCTTCTCCCCTACTCTTGCCTCTCCCTCCTCCTATGCCTATTTTCTCCCCTCTTGCCGATCCCTTCCTGTCTCTCTCCACCCTCCCTCTCCCCGTGCTTCTCTCTTCCCCCTCTTCTTCATTCCTCACCCCTCTCCCTTCCTCCCTTTTACTCCTACCTCACTCTCCTCCCAGAGCTAAAAAGAACACACTGATGTCAGCCTGTGTGAGTTAGTCGAATGAGTTACTTAGTTAACATGTCAACTGTATATTAAATTTTTAACTCTTAATATTGAAATTTATTTATTTATTCATTTATTTATTCATTTTGTCTTTATTTCAGGTGTGTTGGGAGAGTAATTAGCGACACCTTTTTATTAATTGTTAACTTTTATTCTTGAACTTTATTTATTTATTTAATTTTGTCTTTATTTCAGGTGAGTGTTGGGAGAGAGAGGAGGTGGGCGTGGCCAGAGAGTTGTGAGTATTGGTCTATGTCTTGTTTAAGTTGATTTAATCTATTTCAGTATTTATGTTCCTATTGTATGTAAACAGTGACCTAGATACAGGTGTGATTTACTGTTACAGGTGTTAGTTACAGGTGCTACAGGTACTAGTTAAATATGCTAATTACAGGTGCTACAGGTAAGAATAACAAAGAAATACCCTGTATCATTATGACGTCACCATTACGTCACCTCACCTTAGAGCTACAGGGCTACCGGCGCCAGGTGTTTATTGCACTGAGCCAACATGACCTCAGTGCCCAGGCCAGGTAGCAGATGGTATGTGTGTGAGGTCAGCCCTGATTAACAAAGCCTTCAGGTGAGCCTTATATTTTCCTACCATTAATGTATATAATCTCGTAAGACTTATTTATATTATCGCTATATTATTACTCTCCTATATTTTCTTAACCTTTAAAGTAATATAATATCTTCCTGTATATTCTTCTACTTAAATTATTACCTTGTTATATTGGGTTTGATTGGTGTTATAATGTTATTTTACTATATTGTATTGTCGTGGTTATATTATTATTTAGTATGTCATCAATCGTCAAGCTGGTGATATTAGTCATTAAGCTTGAGGAGTAATCAACCGTGTCTTCTCGTGATTAGCGCTGAGGTTTTAATGTATTTCGATTTATTTGTAAGGTTTCTGTCGACATTATGTTGTGGGGTTAGGTTAGGTTAGGTTAAGTGAAGATAGGTTAGGTTAGGTTAGGGTAGGTTAGGTTAGGTTAGGTTAGGTTAGGTTCCCTCTCCTCTCCGTCCTGTTAAATCAAGTACGTTGTCTGGTCCCTTATACACACACTCCTCCTACCTTGTCGTGTTATCGATCGATCTGGTAAAGGTAGTTTCTGATCGCCCTAACTCGCCTCGGCATAGAATCAAGGTCATTTTTTTTTCTTTTTATTGTTTTATCAAGAAAATAAATCTGTGGTATTTGTTTAGTTTAGTTTGATTTGGTTTTTATAGGAGAAGGCGCTTTGTTTACATAATTATTTTGTGCATTTTTGGGGAGCCTTAATGCGGCTCGCACTCTCTCTCTCTCTCTCTCTCTCTCTCTCTCTCTCTCTCTCTCTCTCTCTCTCTCTCTCTCTCTCTCTCTCTCTCTCTCTCTCTTTGGTAGTATTTGGACCGCGGTGAGGGGTGCATACGTAAGTGAAGTGGGTCTGGGGTAGGCTGGGAGTGGGTCTGGGGTGGGTTATGGGGATAGGGCATTGGGGGATGGGGTGGGCCGGATCCTACTACACCCCTGCATCTAATTAGTGAGCCACTAATTAACACAGGTAAACCCCCCCCTTCTCTCCCCCCCCACCTCACCTCCTTCTCTTTCCCTTTCTCTCCCTCTCTCCTCTTCTTCCCCCCCCCTCTTTAGAGTGACACCTTTCCCCTCCGTCCCGTCTATTTTCCCCTCTTCCATCTTCCTCTCGTATCCCGAATTTGATTCAAGGGGGTGGTGGGTGGGAGGGGGGGGGGCACTGTTTCTCCTCTTCCCGTCTTTCTTCCTCCAAAACACTTCCCTATAAATTGATTGGTGGCGTAAAGGACTATACCTTTCCCCCCTTTCTCCCCTCTCTTCTCTTTCTTCTCTTCTCCCCCTCGCCTTTCCCCCTTTATTCTCCCTTCTCCTCACCTCTCTCCATGTTCGCCATTCCCACTTCCGTTCTCTCCCCACACACTCCTCTATTCTCCTTGCTCTCTTCTCCCTTTTCCCTTTCCCTCTCTCCCATGTCCTCTCCCTTACACACACACACACACACACACACACACACACACACACACACACACACCTCCTTGCCTTGACTGGAGAGGGTAAGGGAGTCACATGATGGTGAGTGGACCCTCTTTCCTCCTCCTCCTCCTCCTCCCTCTCCTCCTCCCTCCCGCTCTCCCTCTCCCTCTCCTCCCTCTCCCTCTCCTCCCTCTCCCTCTCCTCCCCCTCTCCTCCTCCCTCTCCTCCTCCCTCTCCCCCTCCCTCTCCCTCTCCTCCTCCCTCTCCCTCTCTCTCACCTCCTCGTGAGTGAGAGGAGAGGGCGAGTCTGATATCTTGTACAAAGTGATTTAACCTTGCTCTCCCTGGTCCTATTTCTCCCTTTGTTTACGGAAGTGAGAGTGGAGGGAGGGAAGTGAGAGTGGAGGGAGGGAAGTGAGGGTAGAGGGAGGGAAGTGAGGGTGGAGGGAGGGAAGTGAGGGTAGAGGGAGGGAAGTGAGAGTGGAGGGAGGGAAGTGAGGGTAGAGGGAGGGAAGTGAGGGTGGAGGGAGGGAAGTGAGGGTAGAGGGAGGGAAGTGAGAGTGGAGGGAGGGAAGTGAGGGTCGAGGGAGGGAAGTGAGGGTAGAGGGAGGGAAGTGAGGGTAGAGGGAGGGAAGTGAGAGTGGAGGGAGGGAAGTGAGGGTCGAGGGAGGGAAGTGAGGGTAGAGGGAGGGAAGTGAGAGTGGAGGGAGGGAAGTGAGAGTCGAGGGAGGGAAATGAGAGTAGAGGGAGGGAAGTGAGAGTAGAGGGAGGGAAGTGAGAGTCGAGGGAGGGAAGTGAGGGTGGAGGGAGGGAAGTGAGAGTAGAGGGAGGGAAGTGAGAGTCGAGGGAGGGAAGTGAGAGTGGAGGAAAGGAAAGGAAATTATAGGAGGGAGAAGAGAAAGAGGGAAAGAAATTAAAAGTTCAGCCCTTCATCGGACTTACAAACACACACACACACACACACACACACACACACACACACACACACAGTACCGTTCCAGCACTGCTAATCCTTGATATGACCCCCACAAGATTATTACGAACTGAGAGTCATTAATGTCGTTGATAATTATTGTAAGACTCAGACCACATCTTTGTAATTATTATTATCATCATTATAGTAATATTATTTCTTGTTGCTTAAATGAACATGTCTTTAATAGCTTATTTTACTTATTGTTTTATTTATACGTGTTATTTTAAGCTCTCTCTCTCTCTCTCTCTCTCTCTCTCTCTCTCTCTCTCTCTCTCTCTCCATTTATCTCTTTTTCTCTCTCTCTCTCTCTCTCTCTCTCTCTCTCTCTCTCTCTCTCTCTCTCTCCATTTATCTCTTTTTCTCTCTCTCTCTCTTTTCTCTCTCTCTCTCTCTCTCTCTCTCTCTCTCTCTCTCTCTCTCTCTCCATTTATCTCTCTCTCTCTCTCTCTCCATTTATCTCTCTCTCTCTCTCTCTCTCTCTCTCTCTCTCATTTATCTCTCTCTCTCTCTCCATTTATCTCTCTCTCTCTCTCTCTCTCTCTCTCTCTCTCTCTCTCGTTGATTATAGTGTCTGGTTGACCTGTCCCTCTCGTGTGTTCAGGAAGTTTTGGACGCTCTAACTCACAAATATTTAATGTATGTTGATGAGACTTGTTCTGTGGACACGACACGACATTATCTCCTGTGAGGTCGAGAAGCAGCATCAGTCGTATGTGTGTGTGTGTGTCCGTGTTTGTATATATGTATGTGTGTGTGTAGATAATTCACTGTGTGTGTGACCTGGAGCAACTCTTGGTCTTGTTAAAGTAACGACCATACCATTAATACTTCATGTTGTCTTAATGAACATAATACATTCTGTTGTCTCACTTAAAAGTAATATTAAATCATTATGTTACGTTACCTCAATTACAGGTGAACACAACCTTCCCAGTCCCTCACTATACTTAATGAACACCTGTTGTGTTTTTTTTGTTGGTTTTGTGGCTCTATTTTCCAAATATATTGTTTATACTTTTAATAGTTTCGTGGTTTTGGGTTTTAGAATGTTATTGTTTGGTTTTTGTTGATGGTGTTTTATTGTTTTTTGTTGTTATTATTGGTGCTGTTTTTATTGTTGTTTCGTTGTTTTGTTATTGTCATTTTGTTACTGTTTTTTTATTTTTTTTTTGCTGTTGTTTTCTTATTGTTGTTGTCGTGCCTCTGGTTGTAGAATATGTGGTAGCTGTTAAGAGTGTCGGGCGGTACACCTTCTGCCTGCT
The DNA here is from genome assembly GCA_958450375.1 of Homarus gammarus. Classification (NCBI taxonomy): domain Eukaryota; kingdom Metazoa; phylum Arthropoda; class Malacostraca; order Decapoda; family Nephropidae; genus Homarus; species Homarus gammarus. Next base: position 797,955 of record CAUDMG010002181.1, on the reverse strand, counting down.
ATTATAATTACACGTTGTCTTCAGAATGCCAGAGAGGATGCTGTGAATTATTGGCTAATATCTATTGAGTCATCGCCAGGACGAGAGTGTTGTGATTGATGATGACGAGGGTTGAGGTGAGTGTTGTGATGATGATGAGGGCTGAGGTGAGTGTTGTGGTGATGGTGAGAGGTGAGTATTGTGATGGTGATGATGGTTGAGGTGAGTGTTGTGATTGATGATGATGACGAGGGTTGAGGTGAGTGTTGTGATGATGATGAGGGCTGAGGTGAGTGTTGTGATGATGAGAGGTGAGTATTGTGATGGTGATGAGGGCTGAGGTGAGTGTTGTGTTGGTGATGATGACGAGGGTTGAGGTGAATGTTGTGATGATGACGAGGGCTGAGGTGAGTGTTGTGTTGGTGATGATGACGAGGGTTGAGGTGAGTATTGTGATGATGAGAGGTGAGGTGAGTGTTGTGATGATGAGAGGTGAGTGTATTGTGATGATGACGAGGGTTGAGGTGAGTGTTGTGATGACGACGAGGGCTGAGGTGAGTGTTGTGATGATGAGAGGTGAGGTGAGTGTTGTGGTGGTGAGAGGTGAGGTGAGTGTTGTGATGATGACGAGGTGAGGTGAGTGTTGTGATGGTGAGAGGTGAGTGTTGTGATTGATGATGATGACGAGGGCTGAGGTGAGTGTTGTGATGATGAGAGGTGAGGTGAGTGTTGTGATGATGAGAGGTGAGTGTTGTGTTGGTGATGATGACGAGGGTTGAGGTGAGTGTTGTGATGATGACGAGGGCTGAGGTGAGTGTTGTGATGATGAGAGGTGAGGTGAGTGTTGTGATGATGGTGAGAGTTGAGGTGAGTGTTGTGATGATGATGAGGTGAGGTGAGTGTTGTGATGGTGAGAGGTGAGGTGAGTGTTGTGATGATGATGAGGTGAGGTGAGTGTTGTGATGGTGAGAGGTGAGGTGAGTGTTGTGATGATGAGGGCTGAGGTGAGTGTTGTGATGATGAGAGGTGAGTGTATTGTGATGATGACGAGGGTTGAGGTGAGTGTTGTGTTGGTGATGATGACGAGGGTTGAGGTGAGTGTTGTGATGATGACGAGGGTTGAGGTGAGTGATGTGATGATGATGAGGGCTGAGGTGAGTGTTGTGATGGTGAGAGTTGAGGTGAGTGTTGTGATGGTGATGATGAGAGATGAGTGTATTGTGATGGTGATGATAATGAGAGGTGAGTATTGTGATGATGGGAGGTGAGTATGGTGATGATGATAGGTGAGTGTTGTGATGGTGATGAGAGGTGAGTATTGTGATGATGATAAGTGAGTATTGTGATGGTGATGATGATGAGAGGTGAGTATTGTGATGGTGATGAGGGTTTAGGTGAGTGTTGTGATGGTGATGAGAGGTGAGTATTGTGATGATGATGATGATGAGAAGTGAGTATTGTGATGGTGATGATGATGATGAGAGGTGAGTATTGTGATGATGGTGAGAGTTGAGGTGATGTGTTGTGATGGTGATGATGATGAGAGGTGAGTATTGTGATGATGGTGAGAGTTGAGGTGATGTGTTGTGATGGTGATGATGATGAGGTTAGTGTGTTGTGATGATGATGTTATTATACTCATCACCCAACACTCGCTCCTCTTCCATGCTAAGTTTGTGTTGTCTAGCCGTGTGTCCATCCGGCCGTGTCTCTCCTTGTGTCTGTCCGTGTCATTGTTCCTGTGTCTATCCGTGTGTCCGTGTCTCCGTCCGTGATATTTTCGTGTCTTTGCGTTGTCTCGTGTCAAAGCGGACGGACGTCAAACCAACTTGGTATTTACACAGGTTTGTCGTCACTCAACCAGTCCACAGCACTCGGCATTACCGCCCCTCAACCCACCTACCCACCCGTTCTAATACAGCCCTTATGGGAACCAACGCCAGACGAACGTTCTCTTACCTTCTGCCTGTATTGACGCTCTGCTGTGTGTATGAGCGTCAGAGCCACCAGAAGCTTTTCTTTCTGTGTCCACGTTAAGCAATGAGTCTGAGTGGCTGTAATATGTCTGGCGTCGTCTAGATGTTTGTGTCTGTCTGTCTGTGTATTTGTTTGTCTGTCTGTGGTTGTGTGTGTTTAGGTTTTTCTGTCTGTGATTTTTAGTTGCAGGTCTGTCTGTAGGTCAGTCCCTCTTAGCCTGTCTTTCTAGTATAAGCAAGCAGCCAGTGACCTTGTTTGACCTCTGGAGTCACCAAAATTATGAAAATCTCGTAATCACGTTGAGACCTAAGGAGAATGTTGTTCTCCCAGAGTACAGGTGGGTCCTATGCTTGGTTTACCTACGTCAGTCCATCCCTCAGTGAGCTGTAAACGCGATAAAACTTGACCAAATAACAATTAAATTTAAGCCAACTTTATAGGTGGGTATATCACAAGGCGGTCTAAAATGAGGTCAAGAATTAGCATTTTCTGAGGACACTGGCCTGAGTTATGACCCTTTGAAGTTTCTTGTGTGTGTGTGTTGGAGTGCAGTGACATCATGTGACCTGACCTTGACGAGAATTTTCACGTATAGTGTGAGTTATGAATGACGTTTATGGCGTGTGCGTGTTTGTGTGAGTGTGTGTAATAGTTTGTGTGCACGTGTGTGTGTGTGTACAGTATTTGCTGTAGTGTTTACAGTATATGTGTAAAAGTGTGTTTTGTTTGTGTTTGTGTAAAAGTATGTTTTGTTTGTGTGTGTGTGTGTGTGTGTGTGTGTGTGTGTGTGTGTGTGTGTGTACAGGGTTCTCATCTACATAGCTAGAGGCGATTAATTTCTCTCACTGTCTCTCCTTCTCTCTTATCTCCTTGATTACCACAAATTATCTCTCAGACTATTTTCTTTTGTTTTATTTATCACCATTCTCTATTTCCACCATACCCAATTTATTTATATTTTTCTTACTTTATTTATTGTTTATATAGTTTCAGCTGTAG
>CAUDMG010002181.1:730000-792500 GCA_958450375.1 Homarus gammarus | reverse complement strand
CTTCTTCACCATCTCTACTATTACTACTACTCGCTGGCCACCACCAGTCATCACCACCACAATCACCACAACCAGTCGATCACTACCACTACCACAATCACCACATCCAGTCGATCACCTACCATCACCAAAACAACCAAACGATCACTATCACCACCACTACCACAATCACCACAACCAGTCGATCACTATCACCACCACTACCACAATCACCACAACCAGTCGATCACCTACCATCACCACAACCAGTCGATCACTACCACCACCACCATCCAACACTTACACTCGACACTTCAGACTACTGCACCTCCCACTAGTTAACTTGCACAATTGGCCCTCAAGGGTGGCCCTCAAGTGTTTTCCCTGGACTGTTTAAGTGGCGGCTAAGAAGGTTAAGCGAGTGCTGATACTCCGACACGACGACCTCACGATCGCTGGAGTCGACATCGTCCTCGGCTTACGTTATTACCTATCCTTGGGGGACTATCCTTAACAATCCTTACGTTTGATCTTGGATAATCCATCAATAAACTTCCTATTCTGGATAGTTAAAGGGAAAATAATACCTATCCCACGGAGGTAAGTCTTAAGGTTAATATCCTGCAGGTTAAAGTGACAGGCTTATACAGTCCGCCAAGTCAGGGGTGAAAGGTTTCGGATAAGTCGCACAGCTGGAAGATGATTGGCTAATTTAAATAAATCCTGCTTTCTCTTGCTGACGTAACGGGCCGTGAGTGGTCGTGTGCAGAGGGAAGACAGTTAACGTGTGCATTTAAAGACCTTTAATTACCGGGTTTTGTTTTTTGGGTTGTTTGTTTTAGCCATTTGTTAAAAGCTGGAGGAACAATAGCACTGAGGGATGGTAGTACCGGGGGGGGGGGGGGGGGGTCTTTGTTTCACTTGTCACTAATTTGTTTAAAGTTGTTTCACCTGGACTTTTTGTTTCTTTTTCTTGTTTCACTTTACTATTTTGTGTTTGTTTCAGTCTATTTTTGGTTCAAGTAGTAATCGAGTCACAAAGTTTGTTAAGTAATTATGGACACACACACACACACACACACACACTGCCTCAGGGTCGTCTATTACTGGCCGGGGGTCAGTGCCAAGGGTGCCACCATTTATTTGTTGTTCAGAAGAAACGAAGAAAATCATGACGTGTTTGTCCCAAGTGATTGGTGGGACGGACGGACGGACGGACGGACGGGTAGAGGGGTGATTGGAACGTACGGAAGGATGGATGGACGGACAGACGGACGGATGGAAGGACGGATGGGTGGATGGTTGAACATATTTGCACGCTAGTGAGATAAATTACACTGACATACTAAACAAACAAACACACACACACACACACACACACACACAAGCAGACAAACGTACAAAGATACACACAGACAACAGATCATGCCAATAAAATTCGTTCCTAATGTTTTATTTATCTACTCGACGATAATTCACTTGACTAAATATAAACCGTAGTGAACGTCTGAACACTGTGTGAGGCAGTTTAGTTCATTACTGTGACTGTGTGAGGCAGTTTAGTTCATTACTATGACTGTGTGAGGCAGTTTAGTTCATTATTGTGACTGTGTGAGGCAGTTTAGTTCATTACTGTGACTGTGTGAGGCAGTTTAGTTCATTACTGTGACTGTGTGAGGCAGTTTAGTTCATTATTGTGACTGTGTGAGGCAGTTTAGTTCATTATTGTGACTGTGTGAGGCAGTTTAGTTCATTATTGTGACTGTATGAGGCAGTTTAGTTCATTATTGTGACTGTGTGAGGCAGTTTAATTCATTATTGTGACTGTGTGAGGCAGTTTAGTTCATTACTGTGACTGTGTGAGGCAGTTTAGTTCATTACTGTGACTGTGTGAGGCAGTTTAGTTCATTATTGTGACTGTGTGAGGCAGTTTAGTTCATTATTGTGACTGTGTGAGGCAGTTTAGTTCATTACTGTGACTGTGTGAGGCAGTTTAGTTCATTATTGTGACTGTGTGAGGCAGTTTAGTTCATTACTGTGACTGTGTGAGGCAGTTAGTTCATTACTGTGACTGTGTGAGGCAGTTTAGTTCATTATTGTGACTGTGTGAGGCAGTTTAGTTCATTATTGTGACTGTGTGAGGCAGTTTAGTTCATTACTGTGACTGTGAGGCAGTTTAGTTCATTACTGTGACTGTGTGAGGCAGTTTAGTTCATTACTGTGACTGTGTGAGGCAGTTTAGTTCATAACTTTGACTGTGTGAGGCAGTTTAGTTCATTATTGTGACTGTGTGAGGCAGTTTAGTTCATAACTTTGACTGTGTGAGGCAGTTTAGTTCATTATTGTGACTGTGAGGCAGTTTAGTTCATAACTTTGACTGTGTGAGGCAGTTTAGTTCATTACTGTGACTGTGTGAGGCAGTTTAGTTCATTACTGTGACTATGTGAGGCAGTTAGTTCATTACTGTGACTGTGTGAGGCAGTTTAGTTCATTATTGTGACTGTGTGAGGCAGTTTAGTTCATTACTGTGACTGTGTGAGGCAGTTTAGTTCATTACTGTGACTGTGTGAGGCAGTTTAGTTCATAACTTTGACTGTGTGAGGCAGTTTAGTTCATTATTGTGACTGTGTGAGGCAGTTTAGTTCATAACTTTGACTGTGTGAGGCAGTTTAGTTCATTATTGTGACTGTGAGGCAGTTTAGTTCATAACTTTGACTGTGTGAGGCAGTTTAGTTCATTACTGTGATTGTGTGAGGCAGTTTAGTTCATTACTGTGACTATGTGAGGCAGTTAGTTCATTACTGTGACTGTGTGAGGCAGTTTAGTTCATTATTGTGACTGTGAGGCAGTTTAGTTCATTATTGTGACTGTGTGAGGCAGTTTAGTTCATTATTGTGACTGTGTGAGGCAGTTTAGTTCATTACTGTGACTGTGAGGCAGTTTAGTTCATTACTGTGACTGTGTGAGGCAGTTTAGTTCATTACTGTGACTGTGTGAGGCAGTTTAGTTCATAACTTTGACTGTGTGAGGCAGTTTAGTTCATTATTGTGACTGTGTGAGGCAGTTTAGTTCATAACTTTGACTGTGTGAGGCAGTTTAGTTCATTATTGTGACTGTGAGGCAGTTTAGTTCATAACTTTGACTGTGTGAGGCAGTTTAGTTCATTACTGTGACTGTGTGAGGCAGTTTAGTTCATTACTGTGACTATGTGAGGCAGTTAGTTCATTACTGTGACTGTGTGAGGCAGTTTAGTTCATTATTGTGACTGTGTGAGGCAGTTTAGTTCATTACTGTGACTGTGTGAGGCAGTTTAGTTCATTACTGTGACTGTGTGAGGCAGTTTAGTTCATTACTGTGACTGTGTGAGGCAGTTTAGTTCATAACTTTGACTGTGTGAGGCAGTTTAGTTCATTATTGTGACTGTGTGAGGCAGTTTAGTTCATAACTTTGACTGTGTGAGGCAGTTTAGTTCATTATTGTGACTGTGAGGCAGTTTAGTTCATTACTGTGACTGTGTGAGGCAGTTTAGTTCATTACTGTGACTATGTGAGGCAGTTAGTTCATTACTGTGACTGTGTGAGGCAGTTTAGTTCATTATTGTGACTGTGAGGCAGTTTAGTTCATTATTGTGTCTGTGTGAGGCAGTTTAGTTCATTACTGTGACTGTGTGAGGCAGTTTAGTTCATTAATTATTTTTTGTATATGTTATTGCGTGGCTGTGTGTGATAGTGTGTGTTTGATTGTGTCTGTTGTTTTTGTTTGTGACTTCCGTATGTTTGTATGTATGTATTTGTGAGCATCTGTCTATCTGTTTACGTGTACAATGTGTGCTTTTACTGTATGTATTGTATGTATGTGTGTATATATAGACGTGTATTTATTCATAATTAATGTGTATGTTTTGTGTATGTGTGTGTGTGTTTGTCTCTCCCACTTCATCCATACATTTTTATACACATACACCAAACAATCACTAACTGTACGAGTGAACATACGACAAACATCACCCAAACAAAATGCAACAAACAAAAGTAAAAAAACACAAATCTACAGGAGAAAGAATATTTATTTCAGTCATAAATTCGGAATTCAACATTACTCACCTTTCTTCCCCCTTCACCCCCTCACCCCTTCCCCTTCACCCCCTCCCCCTTCACCCCTCCCCCTTCACCCCTCCCCCTTCACCCCTTCCCCTTCCCCCCCTCCCCCTTCACCCCTTCCCCTTCACCCCTTCCCCTTCACCCCTCCCCCACCCCCCCAAAAGATATTAATTATCCTCTTTAATAACGTGTGTAGAGTCACTGGCCAGTTAATTAGCCATTTTTATTTGTGTTGCAGTTGTTTCAGGAGAGCTGCTGATGTTAACGAGTGATGTTGAGGTGATAAACGTGTGTGATGTTGAGGTGATAAACGTGTGTGATGTTGAGGTGATAAACGTGTGTGATGTTGAGGTGATAAACGTGTGTGATGTTGAGGTGATAAACGTGTGTGATGTTGAGGTGATAAACGTGTGTGTGTGATGTTGAGGTGATAAACGTGTGTGATGTTGAGGTGATAAACGTTTGTGATGTTGAGGTGATAAACGTGTGTGTTGTTGAGGTGATAAACGTGTGTGTGTGATGTTGAGGTGATAAACGTGTGTGATGTTGAGGTGATGAACGTGTGTGATGTTGAGGTGATAAACGTGTGTGTTGTTGAGGTGATAAACGTGTGTGTGATGTTGAGGTGATAAACGTGTGTGTGTGATGTTGAGGTGATAAACGTGTGTGATGTTGAGGTGATAAACGTGTGTGATGTAATGGCTGGGTGATGTAAAAAAATATGTGTCGTGAGTGATTGTGATGTCTTATTTAAGTAGTGGAATTTGTGTATTATTTTGCTATTATTGTTATTATTATTATTATTATTAGTAGTAGTAGTAGTAAAATAGTAGTAGTAGTGATAATAGTATTAACATCATTATTATTTGTAGTAGTAGTAGTAGTAAGAAGAAGTATTTGTAAAGCCATAGGTATAAATAGGTTTATTCATTTGACCATTTTACAGGGGTCAGAGGTCACCAAGCAGTCATGTGGAACTGATTGGGCGAGACAAGTTGTTTTATTTTGTGGACTTTATTGTTGTTATTATTATTATTATTATTATTATTATTATTATTATTATTATTATTATTATTATTATTGTTATTATTATTGAGTCGGCATAGTTGTTATTTATCCGTTACTACGCCTAACCATTCTCACGTCCTTAGGTTCGTCACAGTGCTAGTGATGATGATAATAGTAGTAGTAGTGGTTTTTTCTTTTTTTTATTTTAACAAATTTATTGACAAAGCTTGGAGTATAGTTTGCCTATTCTGATTAATTCAGTCAGGTCTTGACACTGAGGGTGGTATCACTGCCATGCAGGACAGAGGATCATACACAAAGAAATACATCATATTCATTAGCAGTATATATAGGTCAGAGTCATGTGGGTGATGTCACTGTTCGCTGCCATGCAAGACAGTGGTTCATATACATTGGAAGTCATATTCTAATTGGAGATTAATCAGTGTAGGCCAGCAAATTTGGGATAAACAGCAAGAATGTCCCTAAGCACCCCCGATTCAATGTAGTAATTACAAATTTCATGATACAATAAGTCAGGTGGCCTGAAGTCTTTGACAGTGTCACATTCAATAATGTAGTGTTCAAGTGTATGCTTTAAAGGTTTATCACAAAGTTTACATGCTGAGTGTTCGTAGTAGTCAACAGGCGGCCTAATACATGAGTGTAGCCGCAGCGGGCCATCCATCAACCCCGGCGGGAGGTTTTTGTGGAGAGTTGTGTCGTCGAGTGCTGGGGGCCTCTTGTGAGTACTGGGGGCCTCTAGTGAGTGCTGGGGGCCTCTAGTGTTTCCTTGTTACCTCTTGTGAGTGCTGGGTGCCTCTATTGAATGCTGGGTGCCTCTAGTGAGTGCTGGGGCTCAAGTGAATGCTGGGGTCCTCTAGTGAGTGCTGGGGGCCTCTAGTGAGTGCTGGGTGGCATCTTTGTGAGTTGCCTCACAAAGGCAATGAATTTTGGTGGGTGACTAAAATGACTGAGGATCAGTGAAAAGACTTCCTTGTTGACCGAATCAGAAGTCTTAGTGAGGTTGATGGAGGCCATGTAAGGGTCACGCCGCTGTTCTAATCTGGCGGGCAGCAAAAATCTTGTCGGTGGTACCGCGAAACGGTCTAAAACTGCATTGTGATTGGGAGGAAATTTTTTGCCCCAGGAAGGAGTTTGTCAATGACTCAGGAGAGAATCTTGCCAGTGGTAGTTACCGCTATCTTATTTACCTCAGTTGTTCTTTTAGTATGGACTGTGTTGGTGTCTTTGAGGTGTTGGGGGATTTCCTCCTCTTTCCATATGTTCGCCAAGAGAGTGGAATAGGGTGGTCAGCAGAGGTCCTCCTGCTGTATATATCTCAGCTGGAGTTCCACCAAGTTCAGTTGCCTTGTTATTCTTCATATGATTGATGACAGTGTCTATCTCATCATGAAATGGAGGGTTATCAGGGTGGACCAGCTTCAGGTACTAAAGGACCTGCTGAGTAATCTGGACATCCACCTCTCTGTTTCGGTTGAGTAACGTTGAAGGATGCCCTCTTGGTCCTTAATTAGAGTATTATCGTCAGGTGAGCGAAGCCGTAAACAGCTTTGGTGGAATTGAAGAACTCATGTATCTGTTGCCCATCTACAAACTTTTGCGTTAAAGTGGTTTTATGGTCAGCCATTCGTTCTTCATCTCTCGGAAGTTGTGCTGGAGCATTGACTTCTGCTGGCGGGGAGTACCAGCTTTGGTCTGAGACTGAGGGTTGTTTTTAGTGAGATTGAAGGCAGCAAGCTTACCAGAGGTTAGTGCCCGGATTTCCTGGTCATTTCCATCAAACCAATCCTGAAGTTTTATTCTGGACTGGCCGAGGGTCTCCCTGCTGGGCTTCGTGATGACGGCCTTGAGGCCATCCCATTGTGCATTCACATCCAACTCTTCAGCTGTCACTGTCAGGGTATTCATCAGCCCCTCCTGGAAATGTTCCCTGAAAATGTGTTCCTCTTAATCCTCAAGTCGTTTAACGTTGATTCTTTGTCTGGCAGTTGTTTTCATCGTTTTGGGACGACGTGAAGGGAGAGTTTTGCCCTGTCGAGACGATGATCTGTCTCACAGTGGCCTGAGCCACGCATGGCTCTGGTGATGAATACTTCTCGGTGATTTCTTTCTCTGACATTGATGTAGTCAATGAGACGTCAGTGTTTGGATCACGAGCGTTGTTCAGAACCCGTGAACCTGCTGTGGTGCCTGAACAAGGTAGTGATGACAGTAACTTCAGTACGCTGAATGGGTTGGAGTAGGGGCCTTTGGTGTTACACTTGCCCACTCCGCTTCTCCCTCTCAGGCCGAGGGTGATGGAACTGCTGAGTGTAGCGCTCCAGGACACTCACGGGAAGTAGAAACTTTGATCATAAACACCACAAACAATAATCACTATACAGAACCATATAATTTAACTTAAAACACAGTTATCTCATATAAAGGAGAGTTAGGAGGTTATAAGGAAGTACGGTAATAATGATGAATAACACTCGGGAAAGATTGTTGGGATTTTCTTAAATAAATAATAGTGCAGGTGACTTAACCTCAGTGACGGACTAGTAACTTCACACCACACTATTGTATATTTTAATAGTGTTCATACAATATTATTATTATTATTATTATTGGTGTTATTATTATTATTATTATTACCGGTATTATATATTTTTTTTATTATTTTAATTATTATTATTATTATTATTTTTGCCATTATTTTATTATTATCGGTAATTTTTAGTGTTTGTCCTATTCATATTCCAGTAGGTGTCTTGTCATCTTTGTTAGTCGTCGTTAACCCTTCGTTAGTTGTCATTGTCCCACGTTTACCCCTTCTTAGACTTTCTTGTCGCTCGAATTCCATCGTTAACCTCCTCATTAATCGACGTTGTTCCTAGTTAACCTGTTGTTAATTGTAATTGCTCTTCGTTAAATGCTCATTAGTCGTTATTTTCCTCTCATTGTCCCATTGTTTATCGTCAGTGCCCCTCGTTAACCTATCGTTAGCCCTTATAAAACCATGTTAGCCTCTCGTTAGTCCCAATAAACCCTCATTAGCCACTCGTTAGTCCCAATAAACCCTCATTAGCCACTCGTTAGTCCCAATAAACCCTCATTAGCCACTCGTTAGTCCCTAGAAAACCACATTAACATCTCCTTGGCCCCAACAAAACCTCATTAGGCTCTCGTTATCCCACTTGTTAACGTTCATTTTTTGCCAGTCCTCGTTAGTTACCCATAAACTAACGACAAGGAGGACAGGTCGTCGTTGGATATAATAACATAGAATTAGAGACACGTAATTGGACAGTTTTTTAGCCGGCCACCCAATCTGAAGGCGGGGGACGGTGTTGCAGGTTAATAGATAATTACAACGGCTAAATACTGGGTTATGAGATCATGTCGTGATGAATGGTGTGGTGGAGGTGGTAGTACGGGTGGGTTTGTGGTGGTAGTGGTGGATGGCAGCAGGGGTTGGTGGTGATGAGAATGGTGGTAGTAGGGGTAGTGGTGGGTTTTTGTGGTTGTGGTGGTAGTAGTGATGGATGGTGGTAGTAGTGGTGAAAGGGGGGAGGGGGAATTGGATAGGTTATCGTGTTCTTTTGTGTATCTGTCTGTGTAATGGTGGAAATATATTTTCTTTTCTAGGGGACGACCCGTAAGATTTGTCACTAGTATTGTTATTATTATTATTATTATTATTATTATTATTATTATTATTATTATTATTATTATTATTATAAGTGTTAATATTATTGGTCTTATTATTATTATTATTATTATTATTATTATTATTATTATTATTATTATTATCATCTTCGCTGCGTTTCCTATGAGTTTTCTCTGACACTTTAAGGAGTTCCTCGTAATATTATTTTTAAGGTAATGTCCGAAGATTTCTTTCAAGATTTATCGTAAGATGTATTTTAAGATATTTTATGTGGGTCGTTCGTGAGTTATTGAGGGTAGTGAGTGATTTAGGAGTTATGGAGGGATCTGGGTTATTTAGGAGTTATGGAGGAATGTGGGTGATTTATGAGTTATGTGAGTGATTTAGGAGTTATGGAGGAATGTGGGTGATTTATGAGTTATGTGAGTGATTTAGGAGTTATGGAGGAATGTGGGTGATTTAGGAGTTATGGAGGAATGTGGGTGATTTATGAGTTATGTGAGTGATTTAGGAGTTATGGAGGAATGTGGGTGATTTATGAGTTATGGGGGATGTGGGTGATTTATGAGTTATGTGAGTGATTTAGGAGTTATGGGGGAATGTGGGTGATTTATGAGTTATGGGGGATGTGGGATGATTTATGAGTTATGTGAGTGATTTAGGAGTTATGGAGGGATTTGGGTGATTTAGGAGTTATGGAGGTTTGATATATTTCGAATTTATTAATGGTTATAAATAATACCATCCTGTGATTTATTAAGACTCGGTAAATACAATAGTGATTTCTAAAGATTATTAATAATTGCAATAACACCGTGATTTACAAAGACAGTTGAGTGATAAGTTCAGGTTGAGTGAGTGAACAGTTTGGCCTCAGCGGCAGTGTTTATTACCAGTTAATTGTGTTGTCGGGAGAGGCGAAGAGAACTGGTTTGTAATGATATCCTAATAACACTCTAGCTACCCTCTGTGTGTGTGTGTGTGTGTGTGTACTCTAGCTACCCTCTGTGTGTGTGTGTGTGTGTGTGTGTGTTCGTTACCCCACCGATGCGTTAGCTTCCCTTCTGGTATTAGTACATGGAATAATAGTAGTAGTAGTAGTAGTAGTAGTATATTGTGTACATCACCCTATACTTCACCACACGGCACCTCGAGTCGGAATAGGGGAGGGAGGGAGGCAGGGAGGTGTTTTGAGTACAAATTTAAACATAAATAAAATAATATCCTGCCAGAGTACTTCGTCAATATCACCCGGATAACCAAGAAAACAACAGGAACAACACCAGAGTACAGTACTTTACCCCATTTATGCATTTTGGGCGGCATGTATGGAGCAAGGGGCGGGCGGGGCGGGCGGGGCGGGGAGGGGAGGAGGGCAGTGTGCAATATATGCTAACTAGCTAACCAAAGCGATAATCCCTGACCAGCGGGACGGATTGAGAGGATGGGATGAATTCACCAGAGACGATTTACTCCTCTGTTTTATTTTATATCTATTTATTGTTTTATTTACTAACATTACTCAGCTAACTTGGTATATTTGAATGATTTTGGTATTTCTGATATACGTCATATAGTCCTACACAGTACAGGCTATATAATTACTATGCATATATATTCGTAACGATGTATATACTGTGTCCGGTATATATACTACGACGTAAACACTGACTGATGCGATACTGAGTAGTCTTACCTCATTGATGAACGTTTTGATGACGTCATGGGTTTATTTACGAGTTATCAGCTGGTGTGTACCTACAGTATGTTACCTTGGGTGCGGAATGCGATTGATAACTGCTTGTAACAATTGTGTCTTGAAGTTATAGCTTTGTTGTTGTTCGTAATAATAAGGCTAAGATTTTCTTTTAATTAACTGAGAATTGTACATGAATTGTGTTTACTGACAGCATCTTTTGGCGGTAATTCCTGTGTTGACAGATAATGGCGCGAAATTCCCGGTGATTACAAATATTTACTGGGGAAATTTGCCATCAAACTTTTTAACGGTATAATAAAGAAAATATATATGTTTATCTACTTTAAATTTATCACCGTTATAATACTTCAATAAAAGTCACTCAAAAACCTTCCATAAGAAAGCCTTCAAGAGAGGAGACTAGCCAACAGACGAGCTCTTCCTTCCTTCAAGAAAAATATTATTACCATCGTCAACACGGATCCCAAGACTTACCTGGTAATATCTTTCGAAATCTGGCGCCGTATTTGAACTAGGATATGGAATTAATCACGGGACCAGCTAGACCAATCAGGCCACACAAACACCTAATATTTACATACGTTTGATCACCCAATTCCACTCCCGGCCACACTGCTTCCGGGGCCAAACCTCATCTACATAGACACATCTTGGTGAGAGAGAGAGAGAGTCTGTGAGTGAGTGAGGGAAGGAGAAAGGGAGAGATTGATTCTGTGAGTGAGGCAGAGATTGACCCTGTAAGTCAAAGTGGGAGAGAGAAAGAGAGAGTGAGGGAGAGAGAAAGGGAGGGATTAATTCAGTGAGTGAGAGAAAGGGATTGATTTAAAAAGAGAAAATGAAGGTTAGAAAGTGATTGCGAGAGAGAGAGAGAGAGTCCTTAATCACATTTCCAACAGAACGACTTCAAGGAACACACTTACCCTAATAACTCTGGAGAAACGCCATTACCTTAATAATAATAAAGGAAACTTCTTACACAAACAACTAAGGAAGGAAGTCCCCCCTCACCCCCATAACCTGACCCCCCTCACCTCCATAACCTGTCCCCCCTCACCCCCCATAACCTGACATACCCCCTCCCAAATAACCTGACCTATAACACACTCCGGGAAGACACTTACCCTAATATGCTCTCAGGGAAATCACTCAGGGCAGGAGATGGGTAAGGGTAAGTCGCCTGATTGGGTAAGACAGTAGGTAAATTAAACCAAGTCTCTCTGCCTCGGGGTTGCCGTAAATGCGTCCCGAACTGGTTAATGGGTTCAGTAGCTTATTCACGGACGCCACTCCCATTAAACCTCGATTCTGTACTATTTTCGCTTTAGTCCTTCCGGGTTGTGAGGCCGTGGAACATTTTTCAATTTATTTATGTATTGTTATTTATTTTAATTTTGAGATTCTATTTTTATTATTATTCATTTTTATTATAATTTCTTTTTCTATTGTGTTGTGGTTCCTTGTGTAGTCTGGTTAGGTTGATTGGTAATTTTGGCCCGTAGAATTTTTTTTTTATGGTTCCTGCAATAACTTTACCGAGTGTGGTCCAATTTTAACTGAATTCGCTCCAAAAAGTAATTTATCATTAAGGCCTCACACGAGTTCACGATTCAGGGGATTTTAATTATATCCGAGAGAGTTGCAGTAGTTTAATATATAGATAACGTGTTGTTGTGGTCTTTGTATGGTGAGGGCTATTTATGTGTCTATATTATCCACACACACACACACACACACACACACACTCAAGACGTAGCTCTCGTGACGCGTACAGTGCCTGGTGGTGGTCACTGTATGGCCCGAGCAGGTATCAGTATATTATTGTTTACGAGGGCGTTATGACCTGGCTATGTAGATGAGGCGCCCTTTGACCTCTGCCTCGTGAGGTGATAAGGTATGTGTGGGGTGAGGTGGGGTGCATTGGGTGAGGGTGTGTGTGGGGTGGGGTGTATTGGGTGAGGGTGTGTGTGGGGTGGGGTGTATTGGGTGAGTGTGGGGTGTGGTGCATTGGGTGAGGGTGTGTGTGTGGGGTAGGGTGCATTGGGTGAGGGTGTGTGTGGGGTGGGGTGTATTGGGTGAGGGTGTGTGTGGGGTGGGGTGTATTGGGTGAGGGTGTGTGTGGGGTGGGGTGTATTGGGTGAGGGTGTGTGTGGGGTGGGGTGTATTGGGTGAGGGTGTGTGTGGGGTGGGGTGTATTGGGTGCGGGTGTGTGGGGTGGGGTGTATTGGGTGAGGGTGTGTGTGGGGTGGGGTGTATTGGGTGAGGGTGTGTGTGTGGGGTGCATTGGGTGAGGGTGTGTGTGGGGTGGGGTGTATTGGGTGAGGGTGTGTGTGGGGTGGGGTGCATTGGGTGAGGGTGTGTGTGGGGTGGGGTGTATTGGGTGAGGGTGTGTGTGGGGTGGGGTGTATTGGGTGAGGGTGTGTGTGGGGTGGGGTGTATTGGGTGAGGGTGTGTGTGGGGTGGGGTGTATTGGGTGAGGGTGTGTGTGGGGTGTGGTGAGGTCTGTGTGGGTTGGGGTGAGATGTGTGTGTGTGTGTGTGGTAAGGTTAGGTGCTCCATCTCTCCCCAGCTTCTCTTCACCCCAGATCTTTCATTCTCTCATTCCTCTCTCCAAGCTCTCTCTTCTCTCCTCCTCTTCCTTGCCCTCTTTCTTAGTCGTCTCATTCCTTTCCTTTAATCCTCCTCTCCCATCACCTCCCCCCCCCCTAATCACACCCCTCCTCCCCTCTCATACCTTCACCTAAATTCTTGTAAGTTCTCTACTTCTTCCTCAATTTCCTCTCCTCTTCTTCCTCTTGTCCTTTCATTTTCCTCTGTCTCTTCCCTCTTTTCCTTTACTCCCTTCTTTCTCTCTTTTTCCCTCTTCTACCTCTTCCCTCCCCCTCTACCTCCTCCTTCCTCCTCTCGCTCGTGACCCGTAAGGTAGTGGCCGCTTCAGCACCCCCCCTGGTAGGAACACACGAGTACAGTGACGAGCAGAGGGAAATGCCTGTGTCAGGTGCTTGCTTGCTTGCTCTGGGGCCGTCAGTCCGTGTTTCCCAACCCGGATGCGGAACCGGTCCAGTATGTATTTTTTATTTATTTTTTAATACCCAAACTGATGATTAGCTTGTGTGTGGGATAGGTTAGGTTAGGTTTGGTTAGAAGAGAATAGGGTAGATAGATTAGGTTAAGGGTAGGTTGGATTAGGTTAGAGATAAATTAGTGTAGGTTATGTTAGGATACACTTATTAGGTTAGGTTAGGTTAAGTGAGGTAAGATTATATTATGGACAAGTTAGAATAAATTACGTTAAAGTAGGTTAAGTTTAGCTTAGGTAAGATTAGGTTAAAGATGTTAAATTAACTTAAGAATATGTTAATCCTTTCACAGCGGGAGGTTACCCTAAGCTGAATAAAATCGTCTGGCGGGAGGCAGAATAAAATGGCAGAGTGCGTGACACGCGGTGAAAGGGTTCAATTAAACATGATTGGGCTCTGATCTCCCAAACATTAGTGAGTCCATTACTATAATCCCATAACTAATATGTACTGTGATTCCTCTTCCTTCCTCCTCTTCCTTCCTCCTATTCTTCCTCCTCCTCCTTTTCCTTCTTTCTTCCTCCTCTTCCTTCCTCCTCTTCCTTCCTCCTATTCTTCCTCCTCCTCCTCCTTTTCCTTCTTTCTTCCTCCTCTTCCTTCCTCCTCTTCCTTCCTCCTATTCTTCCTCCTCCTCCTTTTCCTTCTTCCTTCCTCCTATTCTTCCTCCTCCTCCTCTTCCTCCCCCTCTTCCCGCTCCTCCCCCTCCCTCTCAGGTCACGATACATAAACTCAGGGTCATATATCACAGTATATCTTGAAGTATATCTTAATCTACTTCTTATATGATGACTTTTGTGTTGGTCTGTGTCTTGAGAGAGTGTTGCTGATGGAGACCTTGTGTTACTGATATGACGTAACTGTTTGTTGTTGTGGGTTATTATTATTATTGTTGTGGGTTATTATTATTATTGTTGTTGTTCTCGTCTTCCATATTCTTCTTCTTTTCTTTTCCTTCTTATCGTCATTATTATTATTATTATTTATATTTATGTTAATGAGACAATTTGTGTTAACGTAATGGCGGGAGGGAATGTTGTGTTTATTTTCCAGTGTTTGAATAAGTGACGCGTGTGCTTCATTACTGTGTGTGTGTGTGTGTGTGTGTGTGTGTGTGTGTGTGTGTGTGTGCTTCATTACTGTGTGTACCTCCACTCGGTGTGTGTGTTTTAATGGTCAACATACAGGTTTTTGAGTATTGTACATAGGAAAGCATGATTGAATTATTTGAATATGGAAATGAAGTTGTATTTTGCATTATGCATGTTTATTATGCTTGTTTGTGTACATTATTAGCTTGTCTGTTTGTGTTTTGGTATAATTATGTATAGGGGTCTGTGTATGTATGTATGTTTGTTTGTTTGTAGGAATGTATGTATGTATGACGGATTTTAGTGTCTCCCACACGAACACGGACGTCCATCAGATATACGTACCACGGACCGGACAAATTTTAAAACATCCCTCACGATCACGGACGTCATAAGAATATACCCCGGACAGATTTTAATGTACCTTAAATGTCCAGCACCTGTACCCAGTGAGCCATTAAAGTACAGCTCTAACCTGTTATTACGTGAGGCGGCGTGCGTCCCCTTGTCTAGAGGCTGTGTGCTGTGGCTTCGAATCCCCTTCCTCTTCCCACCCAACCTCACCCCCAGACTGTTTGCAATTACGTCTCTCTCTCTCTCTCTCTCTCTCTCTCTCTCTCTCTCTCTCTCTCTCTCTCTCTCTCTCTCTCTCTCTCTCTCTCTCACTTTTGGATGCGACAGTACTTATAGTTGGTTCAAAAATGGCAACCAAAATGGCGTATGAATTGAGCTGTGACTCCACCAGATAATTATATTTCTTATTGGAAGTTAAGGGATTCTTAGGAGTTCTCAGCGCTCACAAGATTCTCAGGAGTTCTCAACGCTCACAAGATTCTCAGGAGTTCTCGGCGCTCACAGGATTCTCAGTGTTCACAAGATTCTCAGCAGTTCTCAGCGCTTGCAAAATTTCAGGGGTTCTCAGCGCTCACAGGATTCTCAGGAGTTCTCAGCGCTCACAGAATTCTCATGAGTTCTCAGCGCTCACAGGATTCTCAGGAGTTATCAGCGTTCACAGGATTCAGGAGTTCTCTGCACTCACAAGATTCATGAGTTCTCAACACTCACAATATTCTCAGAAGTTCTCAGCGCTCACAAGATTCACAGGAGTTCTCAGCGGTGACAAGACTCTCGGGAGTTCTCGGCACTCACAAGACTCAGGACTTCTCAGCGCTCACAAGATTCTCAGGAGCTCCCAGCGCTCAAAAGAATCAGGAGTTCTCAGCGCTCACAATACTCAGGAGTTCTCAGGGCCCACAAGATTCTCAGGAGCTCCCAGCGCTCAAAAGAATCAGGAGTTCTCAGCGCTCACAAGACTCAGGAGTTCTCAGCGCTCACAAGACTCAGGAGTTCTCAGCGCTCACAACACTCAGGAGTTCTCAGGGCCCACAGGCCCCTCGACAACACCAGGTTGGGTTTTACGGCTTTATGATTACACGCTGGCTACACTTTATTTCTTTTTGATAAGATTTTGTGGTGGTTGGAGGCCGGTCTGGTGGTCTCCTGGCGGTGCTGGAGGGGGTGGTGATGTTTGGAGGCCCTCCAGGTTGTGATGGTGGTGGTGATCTTTCGAGGCCGCTCTGGTGGTGCTGGAGGGAGAGGGTGATCTTTGGAGGCTACCCTGGCGGTGCTGGAGGGGGTGGTGATCTTTAGAGGCCGACCTGGTGGCCTACTGGCGGTGCTGGAGGGAGTGGTGATCTTTGGAGGCAGTCCAGGTTGTGATCTTTGGAGACTGTCCTGGTGGTGCTGGAGGGGGTGGTGATCTTTGGGAGGCCTTGAGGCCGCTCTTGTGGTCTCCTGGTGGTGCTGGGGGGTGATCTTTGGAGGCTTGGAGGCCGTCCTGGTGGGGATGGTGATCTTTGGAGGCTTCGAGGCCGTCTTGGTGGTCTCCTGGTGAGGGTGGTTATTTTTGGAGGCTTGGAGGCCGTCCTGCTGGTGAAAGTTGAGGTGGTGATCTTTGGAGGTTGCTCACACATGGTTTGACTGTGGCTGGACCACACACCGACAGTGGCTTGATTACACGTTGACCATGGCCAGACCACGCGTGATTGACTGTGGCCTGATCAAAAATGGTTGACTGGCCAGATCACACATGGTTAGCTGTGGCTAGATTATAAATGGTTGACCTTGGCCAGGCCACGCATGGTTGACCTTGGCCAGGTCACACATGGGTGACTGGCCAGATCACACGTGGTTGACAGTGAGGTGGTTTAGGGGCGGGATAATCCTACACTGTGTTTTGACTTGTGTTATAAATAATACTCGTAAAGTGTGGAGGGTCGAGTTGCTTCTTTTGGAGTGCGAGAGGAGGTGTTTCTTGGAGGAGGAGCTTGTTGGATGCAGTTTTTGGAGGAGGAGCTTGTTGGAGGCAGTTTTTGGAGGAGGAGCCTGTTGGAGGCAGTTTTTGGAGGAGGAGCTTGTTGGAGGCAGTTTTTGGAGGAGGAGCTTGTTGGAGGTAGGTCTTAGATGAGGAGCTTGTTGGTAGCAGTTCTTGGAGGAGGAGCTTGCTGAAGGCAATTCTTGGAGGAGGAGCTTGCTGGAGGCAGTTCTTGAAGCTTGTTGGAGGAAGTTCTTAGATGAGGAGCTTGTTGGTAGCAGTTCTTGGAGGAGGAGCTAGCTGAAGGCAATTCTTGGAGGAGGAGCTTGCTGGAGGCAGTTCTTGAAGGAGGAGATTGTTGGTGGCAGCTCATGGAGGAGGAGGTTGTTGGAGGCAATTCTTGGAGGAGGAGGTTGTTGAAGGTAATTCTTGGATGAGGAGCTTGTTGGTGACAGTTTTTGGAGGTAGTTCTTGGAGGAGGAGGTTGTTGGAGGCAATTCTTTGAGGAGGAAGTTGTTGGAGGCAATTCTTTGAGGAGGAAGTTGTTGGAGGCAATTCTTGTAGGAGGAGAGTGTTGGTGGCAGTTCTTGGAGGAAGAGAAGGAGACTTCATATTATTCCTTGTTTGACAGATGCTTTTACCTACGAATTTTGTAATCATGATTTATTCATTTATTTTATTTGTTGTAATTGTGTATGTGCACGTGTGTGTGTGTGTGTGTGTGTGTGTGTGTGTGTATGTAAACAATTTGTCAAGTTTAAATACTGTATTTTTTATTAACAAATACGATTAAGACCCCCCCCCCTCCCACCACAACCTGACGTAGTTATTGTTGGCAAATAGTGTCTTTTTTTTCCCTAAGCAGACGTAGTTATTATCACCAATTAATGGCTAGAACACATGCAGTCCCAAGAGAGTCAAATCACCGCTTATTTTAGTTTATTTATCCCCCTCGGTGAGTATAACCTCTCATGGGACTGTAATAGCGAGAAAACACGTGTAATGTTTTAATGATACAGTGTGGTATGTGGTGATGGTGTGTGTGTGTGTGTGTGTGTGTAATACAGGGTACTGATTGTTATGCTCACTGCCCGGGTATGTTGATTTTTTGTTGTTGTTGCGACATTTGGTGGTGACTCGACGCTTCAAGTATGTCGAGGTATGCTAGTATGCTGTAAGTGGGATTGGGTGTATCCGGTGTTGGTTCTCGGTGTGTTGTGGTATGTTTGGGGGAGAGGTGGGTATATTCTAGTATTTGTTGGGGTATGTGGTATATTCTTGTATGTTGTGGGTATATTATAGTATGCTGTGGGGATGTGGGTATATTCTAGTATATGGTAGGGACATGTGGTTTATTCTAATATGTTGTGGGTATATTATAGTATGTTGTGGGTATATTATAGTATGTTGTGGGTATATTATAGTATGTTGTGGGTATATTATAATATGTTGTGGGTATATTATAGTATGTTGTGGGTATATTATAGTATGCTGTGGGTATATTATAGTATGTTGTGGGTATATTATAGTATGTTGTGGATATATTATAATATGTTGTGGGTATATTATAGTATGTTGTGGGTATATTATAGTATGTTGTGGGTATATTATAGTATGTTGTGGGTATATTATAGTATGTTGTGGGTATATTATAGTATGTTGTGGGTATATTATAGTATGTTGTGGATATATTATAATATGTTGTGGGTATATTATAGTATGTTGTGGGTATATTATAGTATGTTGTGGGTATATTATAGTATGTTGTGGGTATATTATAGTATGCTGTGGGTATGTAGTTTATTCTAATTTGTTGTTGGTGTACGTAATATATACCAGTATACTGTATCTGATATACCATAAGTTATACACAGCATAATCTAGTCTCTTGTAGGTATTAGACAACATACTCTAGAATACTGTATAAAATGCCAAGGGTCTACTTATAAATTGCACATGATATACTCTAGGATGGATATACTCGTCGTATTCTAGTATACTACAGGTAATACGTATACTCCATGGGTTTTACACTGTCCAGGTGAGCACTGTACACCTGGCTTTGGGGGTAGTGAACCATACCTGACCGACACAACACCTCTTAATGACTTACTCCTGTGGGCCATGTCATCCCTATTGGTCGTATGTCAGAGGAGAATAATCTTAAGGGTGATTCACAAAGGTTCGTACATTCAGATTATTTCACTTAATTGGTGGTTAGTTTATTAGTCTCATTGCAATTGTGACGCCATTTTGTCTCCCTTTTAGGATTGTGGATTTAAATTACTGCAAGTCATTCTCTTATCTCCTCTTCCCCTCTCCCTTCTCTCCTCTCCCCCCGCCCTCCATCCTCTCCTCCTTCCTCCCATCTCTCCCCATCACCAACTAGGGAAGGGAGTGAAGAGGATCAACATAAGAGAGTGACAGTCTTTGGCTCCAGTAACACACGCCGTTATATTAATTTGCTTATTTTGTTTACACAACTGACCATTCCGGGATACACTGACCCTGGGTGAGTCCAAGTGACCTTAATACTGGATTGACCTTTACCTGGGTGCTTTCCCCTCGGTGGCCCAGACGAGGGAGGAGTCAGTGGAGGAAAGGCTACCTTGACATTGGCGTCGTTTGTCATGGCGTCGGCACAGCGGGGCGACCAACGGCTCACAATATCTCAATTTATGCACATTGTCCCTCACTACACCTTACAGGGACCTAAGGGCACCTTGAATCTAGTGTCGTGTGGGTATTTTAGGTTCTCGGCCCAGGGGTTATAAGGGGTGTTAGGTGTGGATCAACGAGGTAGGGAGATTTTCTATTTTTTTTCCATATGGAGGCGATTGTCTTTTGTTCTTGGTTGGAGGGAGCGCGAGTATAATCTGGCAGGAGTGAGTGAGAGCACGAGGGAGCTGGCCAGACTCTCCGGTGGTACAGAGCGCTGAATTAAGTCGTCTGGGAGGGATACTATCTTGAGGATTTATGAAGGAATATTGCCTTTTGTGACAGGTGTCGTTTTTCAGCAGGCTTATAGAGGTGGCCACTTTATGAGTGGCCACTGTGTGTAGATGACCAAGATACTACTGCCAGCCGCTTGTGTCAGGTTACCGCCGTCGCCTACCCTTTAAATTGGACGTTTTGGCGGGAAAGATGCTGTCGTGAAAGTAGCTGTTGTCTGTTTACATGTTGTGATGGGGATGTCACACGCCGGGTATAGACAGCCTTAATCATCACTGTTAAGTTCATGTGGATAGTGTACGTTTGGGATTATTATTATTATTATTATTATTATTATTATTATTATTAACAGTAGTAGCATTTGAAGAAGTATTAGTAGTAGTGTTAATGCCGTCTTATTATTATTATTATTATTATTATATTAAGGGTTGTGCTTGTAGGGCACGTCAGAAGATAAACAGTGAGTCAAAGACAAACCTGACATAATTATACAGACTGTAGGTAAGTGCTGACATACTTTTGGTGCTATAACAATAAGGAACGAATATGAAGGTTGATAACAAAAGATATTCCATTACTTTCCAGAGAACAATGTTGTAGTACGTGACAGATCCCGAGTTCCTGACACACGGGTAGCGGGACAGGCAGATCCACCTCGTTTAAGTTGTCGCGCTTTTTGGGGATAACTGTTAGATTAAGCTTGTAAACTTACCCGCTTCTTACCAAATAGATTGTCAGATTAAGCTTTCAAATTCACCCGCTCCTTACCAAATAGATTGTCAGATTAAGCTTTCAAACTCACCCGCTCCTTACCAAATAGATGGTCAGATTAAGCTTTCAAACTCACCAGCCTCTTGCCATATAAATTGTCAGATGAATCTTTTTGTTATTATTGTTAAAACTTGACCAGGAAGCGTGTGTTGGTGGTACGGTACCTGGAGCGTAGTTTATGGTACGGTACCTGGAGTGTAGCGTAGTTTATGGTACGGTACCTGTATTGTAGTTTATGGCACAGTACCTGGAGTGTAGTGTAGTTAAGGTCAGTCAAACTTTATTTCAGAATACCGTAAGCCTCTGCCTCTTCCACCTCAGTAGACCGGCAGGAGTGGACAAAAGTTACACCGTTAACTTTATCCTCAGCCACGTGTCTCGACTCCTTCACGATATCAAAACTTTCCTCGATATTGAATTATAAATGAAGGGAAAGTTTGTTTAAAAAATCCCCTCACTCTGAAGGTCGTAAAGACAGGTTAGATTTGTTCAAAATATTAACTTTTTTGTCGGTGTAATTCCGTGTAAATAAAAGGTGAAATATAGTTATGTATAAATTGTTCTAAAATTAATGACAGGAAAGTATGCCAAAAGTGTTAATGTTTGTTTTTAAATATCATATGAATGTAATATAAAATATTTTACGAATGTTCTCTTACAGGAATTCGCGAGTGTGTGTGTGTGTATATGTATGTATGTATGTGCGGGAAGGGGCGTGTGTAAGTGGAGGAAAGGGTGTACTGTATGTGTACGTGTGTGTGTGTATGTACTGTATATGGTAAAAGGCATAAAAAGAATCATCATTCTTTAATAGATAAAGATTAACAAAGTATAACCAAAATAGTTCCATTAGGAAATGCTTCCAAAATATTAATTATTATTATTTTAGGCTTTAGATTAATGAGTAACATCTAAGACGACCCACCAGGAAATACTCAGCAGCCGGGGCACCGTTAACGACTAGCCTTAGGAAGAAAACACAGTATCACATTACGAAGATTAATTAGTATTTTGCCTTCTAATTATTACTGAAAGGAGAGCGTCGTTAGTTAGGCTGGCTGGTATTAGTGACTGGTTAGATGGGACCTAACCTAATCTAGCCTACCTTAACCTAACCTAACCTAATTCATTATTGATATTTAGTCCTAATAGGCCCCGATTCTAGTGGTTAGGGGAGGTCAGGTAAGGCCTGTTAAGTACTGTGGCTCCATTTGACCCGCGATAGTTAGGTCAAGGGGAGGGGGGGTTATGTGTTTTAAGGATCCTCTCACTGTACAGGTTAATTAGAGGAGGAGGTGGGATTGAATACCTTTACTGTGCCTCACTTTCCACTCCTCTCCCATTGTCTGTCAGTCACCTTTATCCCCCCCACCCACCTCTCCCATCTCATTCGTCTCCCACCTTTTATGTATGCCTACACACACACACACACACACACACACACACACACACACACGTCCTCTCCCACCATTCCCCTCCCCACACACACACACACACACACACACACGTCCTCTCCCACCATTCCCCTCCCCACACACACACCTTTATATACAACGTAATTAACATTTTTGAGTCTACACGCCTCTGTTTACACACGAGTGTATATATTTGCGAAACATTTTCATTAATGCGATAATTTTTGTTCACATAACTCGTTGCTTTACATTTTAACTACATGTTTTTGTTGCGTGTTTACATAACAATTTCATAATTAAATTTTAATCTATGGATCGTCACTCAGCGTTTATAAATAGAGTTTTTCTCTAGCATGGAGTTGAGGTAATCACGCACACACACACACACACACACACACACACACACACACTGCAACCCCCAGTTGATTGCATATTCAAAGAGTCAAGGAATGTGACTCCGAGCACTTGGGTAAAAAATATATATCCATCCGATAACAACTCCCACCCAGATCAACTCCCACTCAGATCAACTCCCACTCAGATCAACTCCCACTCAGATCAAGATAAAAATTGTGTTTAACTTGTGTTCATGTGTGTTTATTGTGCCTCTTGTGCTTTTCCTTCTTTTCCATCAGTGTGTAATATAAACGAGGAGGTAAGTGGGGTAAGCTTCTTGAGGACGCCAGCCACGGATCTTAGCTTAACTTGTGACGAAATGATGTGGGGGGAGAAGTGAGCTTAACTTACCTTGAAAGCTTAGTTCATTTCTCCTAATTCGGAATGGCAGTACAGGTATGGGTACATATTTAAGTACAGTTACAGGTTATAGATATACGTATAAGACAAGTATAGTTACTGGTACACATAATTATATTTTTAATAATAATAATAATTCATCCTATAAGTGCACAATAGATTTGAAATATGTTCCTTTAAAATTAGATAGATAGATAGAGAGACATACAGATAGATACATACATACACACATACATACATACATACATACATAGCACAGTCAGTAGTTCATATACCATAAAGATTATTATACACTTACGATATAATATGAGTACAGGAGCAACACACACACATATTATACTCGTACAGGTAGAGAGACAGGTGCAGGTAGGAGAGATTTTACAGGTGATTACAGTAAGCAGTCATTGTTGAGGGTAAATGTGCTGTATTATGCTACATATTTTACCTGATGAAAGTGGATGTTAGTAAGAAGATTGAGAAAAAAGTAGAAGAGAAAGAATGAAAAACTAAGAACGAAAAACAACAACATACAAAGAGATTAAATGATTAGATAAATAATAATTAATAAAACATCAGAATTATAACCATATAGAAAATATAAATAAAATAATGAATATAAATAGAAAACGAGAGAAATTATCCAAATTATTCCTCTCTTTCTTATCTCTCTTCTCGTTTATTCCACTGTTATTTTATCTTTCTTCCTTGTGGCTTTCACTTTCATATCACGTGAACCTGGATATAATGACCGCCACAGTATATAACCTAGAGGGTAGTAGTGGAGGCTGTTATTTCCACTTTGTATTCCGGGGAGTGAGGCGGGTATGTTCAGTGCGTCAGCTGCCGGGGGGGGGGGAGGGGGGGAACAGCTGATTGTGTTCGTGTTAACTATTGGCGGGAAATGACTTGTTTACATTTTTATTCGTAGTGAAAGAAAAGATGATGGTGTGGGTTAATGATAGTGATATAGTGATGATAATGGTGATGGGCGAGATACTGATAACTGTATGCATGATAAGAAAATATTAGGATTTTTGTATTGTTTGAAAAAAATAAGGATTTGTATAATGTTTGTAAACGATTTAAATTTGGATGCTTGAAAAATATTTACATTTTGAATATATTAAGATGAAGAAAAATTATGAATGTAATAATATTATTGATGATAATAACAATAGTAATGAAAAAACAAGAAGTGAGTAAACAATAATATAACACTTGTAAATAAAAATAAATAAATACAAACACTGAAAGACTAAAGCCAAGGAATTATTATTATTATTATTATTATTATTATTATTATTATTATTATTATAATATTGTTACTTATATTGTTGTTGTTATTTATTTTATTTCTATGCCGTTGTAGGTAAGTGAGATCTGCTGTATAATATAAGCCAGAATTAGACGCTGCCTCACCGGAGTGTAATTTGCTGATCCTTGTAATTTGCAACTTTTGCTTTGTTGACCTGAGAGCTGTGTGTGTGAGAGAGAGAGAGAGAGAGAGAGAGAGAGAGAGAGAGAGAGAGAGAGACTATTTTCCTCGTTTGTTTCTGTATGTACATGTGTATGGTTTTGGCCTGTTTGTGTATGTACTGTATGTATGTGTGTGTGAGAGAGAGAGAGATAGACTATTTTCCTAGTTTGTTTCTGTATGTATATGTGTATAGTTTTACCTGTGTGTGTATGTACTGTATGTGTGTGTGTTTGTTTGTTTGTTTCTGTATGTGTGTGTATACTGTTTTGCCTATGTGCGTGTGTGGTAGTTGTTGTTGTGTTTTCCGCCATGACCACATAATGGATAGATTGGCAGCCTCCCAATAACCTGATTACTTTGATGACATGTTTGGGCTGTGGGAGGCTTGTTACTGCTGCAGGGGAGGGGGCGTGGGTGGAGGGTCAGGCAGGGCGTGGGCGGAGGGCGTGGGTAGGGAAGGGTATGTAAAAATGTGGGAAGGCGTATGGGGAGGGGTATCGTTTGGGGGTATGGTTGGAGGGTTGAGGTGAGGGCGTGTGGGGATTGAGCGTAGTTGGAGGGTGTCGGGTGGGGGCTTGTGAGGTGGAGGGTGAGGGCCTGGGTGGAGGATGAGGGCGTGAGGGATGATGAGGGCGTGAGGGATGATGAGGGCGTGGGTGGAGGATGAGGGCGTGAGGGATGATGAGGGCGTGGGTGGAGGATGAGAGCGTGGGTGGAAGATGAGGGCGTGAGGGATGATGAGGGCGTGGGTGGAGGATGAGGGCGTGGGTGGAGGATGGGGGGGGGGGTTAGGCCTGGGTGGAGGGTGTCAAGTGGGGGCTTGTGAGGTGGAGGGTGAGGGCCTGGATGGAGCATGAGGTAGTTAATCTCCTCCCTCACTTGGCCTCCACTGATGAAAAAAAAAAAACGGCCGAAACGCGCCTCCTCCCTCTCACCCCACCTGGCAGGGGACAGTGGGGGGTGTGGGAGTGAATTTAGGATATAGAGAAGGAGGAAGGGGTCCTTGACAGTGGTATCAGCAAGGAGGTGGAGAGGGAGGGAAGGAAGGAAGGAGGGAGGGAAGAAGTTGGGACGGTATGCTGGGAAGGAAGGAGTGTGGGTGGTGGAAGGTAAGGCTGGAGAGCGACGAGGGTGGAGGGAGGGATGTGGAAGATTCTTGTGGAGGGAAAGGTGGAAGGATCGAGGATGGGAAAGAAGGGGATGTGTGGAGGAGAGGGAGGGAGGGGGTGAAGGGCAGGGAGGGGATGTGTGGAGGAGGGGGAGAGAGGGAGGAAGGGGGGTGGTGGAGGGATGTGTGGAGGAGGGGGGAGCGAGGGAGGAAGGGAGGTGGTGGAGGAGAGGGAGAGGGAAGGGGGGGTGGTGAAGGGCAGGGAGGGATGTGTGGAGGAGAGAGAGAGGGGGGGAGGGTGGAGGGAAGAGATGCATCTTGAGTATGCAGATGACCTCCTTCAGCATCTTGACACTCGCACGTCTCAACCTTAATGTGGCAACCCTGAGTTATAGGTGTGGCGTGGTGCAGGTGTGGCGTAGTGTAGGTGTGGTGTAGTGTAGGTGTGGTGTAGTGTAGGCGTGACGTAGTGTAGGTGTGACGTAGTGTAGTTGTGGCGTAGTGTAGGTGTGGTGTGGTGTAGTGTAGGCGTGACGTAGTGTAGGTGTGATGTAGTGTAGGTGTGGTGTAGTGTAGATGTGACGTAGTGTAGGTGTGGTGTAGTGTAGGTGTGGTGTAGTGTAGGACTGTAGGTGTGACGTAGTGTAGGTGTGACGTAGTGTAGGTGTGACGTAGTGTATGTGTGACGTAGTGTAGGTGTGACATAGTGTAGGCGTGGTGTAGTGTAGATGTGATGTAGTGTAGGTGTGGCGTAGTGTGGTGTAGTGTGGGGGTGGTGTGGCGTATTGTAGTTGTTGTGGTTTGGTATAGTGTAGTGTGGTGTGACGTGTGGTGTGGCGTAGTGTAGGTGTGTGTGATAAATCAGTGTACACATAGGTGAAAACATTTGCCATTTGAGGGGGAAATGTAGCAGACAGTATCGTGAGGGAGAGAGGAAGGGGGGAGTAATGAAAGAGGAAGGGAGGGAAAGTGGGGGAGAGAGGGAAGGGAGGGAGGAGTATCACAACAAGTGTCACGGGAGGAGAGACTGAGTGGGAATGGGTGTGTCTAGCGGAGGTGTTTTGTGTTTGTAAACAAAGTACTTTTTATGAATGAGTTTGGCTTTCCGTAAGAGTCACATGTAGACGAGGGAAGGTATGAGGTAGACGAGGGGAGGTATGAGGTAGACGAGGGGAGGTATGAGGTAGACGAGGGGAGGTATGAGGTAGGGAAGGAGAGAGGGAGTGAGGTAGGGAGGGGGTAGGGAGGGAGGGAGGGGGTAGGGAAGTGAAGGAGGGAGGGAGCGGGTAGGGAAGTGAGGGAGGGGGTAGGAAAGTGAGGGACGTCGGAATCTATGATCATTTTTTCTTCAATTTTTTAAGGTGATGAGAGAGAAGGGGAGGAGGTGATAAGAGAAGGTTAAAAGGTGTGTCTTATAACTCTTTAGGGATAGTTGGTGGCAGGTAACGGTAGGGAGGAGGGGGTGGAGAGAGAGAGACGACAGAAGGGGGGGGAGAGGGGAGAGACATAAGACATAGAGGGGAGAGAAAGACAGATTTATTATGTAGGGCGATAAGGTTGATGGTGAATAGAGTGAGATAATGTATAGAAGCAGTGGGTTATGGTGAGAGAGAGAGAGAGAGAGAGAGAGCGTTAAGGGCGGAGGTAGCAGTAAGGGGCGGATGAGCTAGCAGAACCTATAATATACGGAGGAACACCTTATGCAAATCGCAACTTACTCCCCAGTCATGTTTACATTTATACGTGTGTGTGTATGTATGACTGTGTGTATGTGCGTTTTTTTTTTTTTCTGTGATGTTCCATTCACAGGATTGAAAATTGGGACTGTAGCGATTACACCTTAATTGGAATTGGGGGAGGAAAATGGGCCTGACGTGCGCTTGATAGGTTGTAATCTCAAATGGGGGTGTAGCTATCACAGGAACCCGGCCAGCCTGTTACCTGTTTGTCTGCCCCGGCGTGTTTACTCGTCTGACTGTCTACCTTTCTGTTTTTGTGTATCTGCGCGTTTGCTTGTCGACTTGTTTAGATATCTGCTTGCCCTCCTGCTTTCTTGCTTGCCTTGTTTGGTGTATCTGCTCACCTGCTTACCGACTTGTTTAGCTATCTGCTTGCCCTCCTGCTTTCTTGCTTGCCTTGTTTGGTGTATCTGCTCACCCTGCTTGTCGACTTGTTTATTACCTGCTTAATCTGCTTGCACTTCTGACTGCAAGTGAAGATAAATAACCTCCCCATCTCCCCAGCGTGTTCGGGGCGTCACCGTCAGAGGTGGGGGGAAGGGGGAAGGGAGACCAGCAGTGGTGACGTCATCAGGCGGGTGAAACATTCCACATAATAATTAACCTTTGGACTCGACTAAATTATTACCTCCCTTGAGTACGATGACTTTATTCCCTTGAGTACGATGACTTTATTCCCTTGAGTACGATGACTTAATTTCCTTGATTTCGATGACACACACACACACACACACACACACACACACACAGGTAAACAAAAACAGCCAATACATGATGAAGGTTTTAAACGAGGTCAAAGTTCACTTGATGCAAAATGTAATTTACTGAATAAATTAATTACTTGCCAACCGTCCGCTCTTGTTGATTTTGGAGCTGTGTATTATAAAGTATTGTATTGTTTCTGTGATGATGATAATGGTGTGGATTATTTAATGGGAATGGTGATGATGATGATAGGGGGGTGGTGGTGGTGATGATGAGGGTGGTGGTGATGATGATGGTGGCGGTGATGATGGTGGTGTTGGTGGTGGTGATGATGATGTTGGTGGTGATGATGATGGTGGTGGCGGTGATGATGGTGGTGGTGTTGGTGGTGGTGATGATGATGATGATGGTGGTGATGATGGTGGTGGTGATGATGATGGTGGTGGTGATGATGATGGTGGTGTTGGTGGTGGTGATGATGATGGTGGTGATGATGGTGGTGGCGGTGATGATGATGGTGGTGTTGGTGGTGGTGATGATGATGATGGTGGTGATGATGGTGGTGGCGGTGATGATGATGGTGGTGTTGGTGGTGGTGATGATGATGATGGTGGTGATGATGGTGGTGGTGATGATGATGGTGGTGGTGATGATGGTGGCGGTGATGATGATGGTGGTGTTGGTGGTGGTGATGATGATGATGGTGGTGATGATGATGGTGGTGGCGGTGATGATGGTGGTGGTGTTGGTGGTGGTGACGATGATGATGGTGGTGATGATGGTGGTGGTGATGATGATGGTGGTGGTGATGATGGTGGCGGTGATGATGATGGTGGTGTTGGTGGTGGTGATGATGATGATGGTGGTGATGATGGTGGTGGTGATGATGATGGTGGTGTTGGTGGTGGTGATGATGATGATGATGGTGGTGGCGGTGATGATGATGATGGTGGTGATGATGGTGGTGGTGGTGATGATGGGGGTGGTGATGATGATGGTGGTGGCGGTGATGATGATGGTGGTGATGATGGTGGTGGTGATGATGATGGTGGTGGTGATGATGATGGTGGTGTTGGTGGTGGTGATGATGATGGTGGTGATGATGGTGGTGGCGGTGATGATGATGGTGGTGTTGGTGGTGGTGATGATGATGATGGTGGTGATGATGGTGGTGGTGATGATGATGGTGGTGGTGATGATGGTGGCGGTGATGATGATGGTGGTGTTGGTGGTGGTGATGATGATGGTGGTGGTGATGATGATGGTGGTGGTGATGATGATGGTGGTGTTGGTGGTGGTGATGATGATGATGGTGGTGATGATGGTGGTGGCGGTGATGATGATGGTGGTGTTGGTGATGATGATGATGGTGGTGATGATGGTGGTGGCGGTGATGATGGTGGTGGCGGTGATGATGATGATGGTGGTGATGATGGTGGTGGTGGTGATGATGGGGGTGGTGATGATGATGGTGGCGGTGATGATGATGGTGGTGTTGGTGGTGGTGATGATGATGATGGTGGTGATGATGATGGTGGTGGCGGTGATGATGGTGGTGGTGTTGGTGGTGGTGATGATGATGATGGTGGTGATGATGGTGGTGGCGGTGATGATGATGGTGGTGTTGGTGGATGGTGGTGATGATGGTGGTGGCGGTTGATGATGATGGTGGTGGTGATGATGGTGGTGTTGGTGGTGGTGATGATGATGATGGTGGTGATGATGGTGGTGGCGGTGATGATGATGGTGGTGTTGGTGGTGGTGATGATGATGATGGTGGTGATGATGGTGGTGGTGATGATGATGGTGGTGGTGATGATGGTGGCGGTGATGATGGTGGTGTTGGTGGTGGTGATGATGATGATGGTGGTGATGATGATGGTGGTGGCGGTGATGATGGTGGTGGTGTTGGTGGTGGTGATGATGATGATGGTAGTGATGATGGTGGTGGTGATGATGATGGTGGTGTTGGTGGTGGTGATGATGATGATGGTGGTGATGATGGTGGTGGCGGTGATGATGATGGTGGTGTTGGTGGTGGTGATGATGATGATGGTGGTGATGATGGTGGTGGTGATGATGATTGTGGTGGTGATGATGGTGGCGGTGATGATGATGGTGGGGTTGGTGGTGGTGATGATGATGATGGTGGTGATGATGGTGGTGGTGATGATGATGGTGGTGGTGATGATGATGGTGGTGTTGGTGGTGGTGATGATGATGATGGTGGTGATGATGGTGGTGGCGGTGATGATGATGATGGTGGTGATGATGGTGGTGGTGGTGATGATGGGGGTGGTGATGATGGTGGTGGCGGTGATGATGATGGTGGTGATGATGGTGGTGGTGATGATGATGGTGGTGGTGATGATGATGGTGGTGTTGGTGGTGGTGATGATGATGGTGGTGATGATGGTGGTGGCGGTGATGATGATGGTGGTGTTGGTGGTGGTGATGATGATGATGGTGGTGATGATGGTGGTGGTGATGATGATGGTGGTGGTGATGATGGTGGCGGTGATGATGATGGTGGTGTTGGTGGTGGTGATGATGATGGTGGTGGTGATGATGATGGTGGTGGTGATGATGGTGGTGGTGTTGGTGGTGGTGATGATGATGATGGTGGTGATGATGGTGGTGGCGGTGATGATGATGGTGGTGTTGGTGATGATGATGATGGTGGTGATGATGGTGGTGGCGGTGATGATGGTGGCGGTGATGATGATGATGGTGGTGATGATGGTGGTGGTGGTGATGATGAGGGTGGTGATGATGATAGTGGTGATGATGGTGGTGGCGGTGATGATGGTGGTGGCGGTGATGATGATGATGGTGGTGATGATGGTGGTGGTGGTGATGATGGGGGTGGTGATGATGATAGTGGTGATGATGGTGGTGGCGGTGATGATGGTGGTGGCGGTGATGATGATGATGGTGGTGGCGGTGATGATGATGGTGGTGATGATGGTGGTGGTGGTGGTAATGATGATGGTGGTGATGATGGTGGCGGTGGTGATGATGGTGGTGGTGATGATGTTGGTGGTGCTGATGATGGTGATGGTGCTGATAGTGATGCCTTAGATAACATTGTAAGTATAAGATAATAAGAGAGATGATGCAAATTAATTATAATAATTGGCTATGATGATATGGTTATCATTACATTTATTAATTGAACTCATTATAATAATAACAACAAGAGTGATAAGACCAACAGAAGTTACCACTAATTAAACTGAATAAAAGTACCCACACTTTACACAGTAGTATAATCAGGTATTCACACAACCTCACCTGTGTTCGAATCTGCACATGAACCTATCCCTCTAAGGTTCATTCTCTCTTGACTATTGTTCGAATCAATACATGAAACTCTCTTCTTAAGGTTCATTTTTAACGTCAACAATGCGATGATCGAAGTATTCCCACATGTTTTCGCTCGGTTCATGTCCTCCTCCTCCTCCTCCCCCCTGAACGAAACTCTCTGGGAAGGGAGCGTCTTAAACCTCCCCCTATCGGGTTTTTACGTCGAATATCTTCCCCAATTTTTTATTGTTTCGTCTTAGTGGCCTTGGATAGTGTGCATGTAATTGTGGTTCATTTGGCAGATAAGTCATAATTGATTGACCCTAGAGTAGCAGGGTAATGGTGGTAGTGGTATAGTGTTGGTGGTAGTGGTGGTGTAAGTGGTAATGGTGGCAGTGGTATAGTAGTGGTGGTGATGGTAGTGGTGTTGGTAGTCGTGGTAGTGGTTGAGGTGATATTGGTGGTAGTGTAGGAGGAGGTGGTCGTCGGTGCTGATGTGGGGAGAAGGTGGAGGTAGTAGTGGTGGTGGTAGTAGTGATGACGATGATAGTGGTGGTGGTGGTGGTAGTGGTGAAGGTTATAGTAGCAGCTGTAGGTGGGGAGGTAAAGTCGAACCTGGGTCTCAGATAAGTATGCAAATGACCCCCAGTCAGCCCATCGCCCGCAGCTTTCTTTAGTGGGCGCCTTATCTAAAGCCTAAAGCCAGTGTCATCCAAGCCAGCTCTTGATACAGCCAAGATACGGGATCTAATAGTGAGGATTGGAAGTGGGCGTATTAGTAAGCCAGGGTGACAATGACCTAAGATAGATTAAAGCCTTTCAGCCATGTTTAGCCCTTTAAGCTAGTTTTGTTCATCCGAGTTAAGCCAGTTTAATCCCTCCTAGGCACAGAAAACCCTCCAACCCAGTCTGATACTTCCAAGTCACTCTAACCATTTTATGCTATTCTAATCCCTTCAAGCCAGTTTAATTTTTCTTAGCTGGCCTCATTCCTCTAAGCCAGTTTAAGTATTCGTAGCTGGCCTCTTAAACCCTCAAAGTCATTCTCAACTCTCCCGAACCATTTTAATCTAGTGTAATACCTACAAGCCACACACTAAGCCAGTCTAACGCCTCCAAGCCAGTCTAGCGGACGTGTAGTGTTGGAGTGACGCCAAGTGGTTAAGATAATGTTTAATGGGGTCATGTTAGGAATTATTGTAATCTTAAGTAATTATTTGCTAAGTCATAATTTGCATATTGATGGTTCACGCGCGGGGGACGGCCCTGGTGAGTCGCTGGATTTATGATGGGTGGTAGGGTGGGTGGCTGTGTGATAGGGTAGGTGGCAGTGTGGTAAGATGGGTGGCTGGGTGATAGGATGGATGGCAGGGTGGTGGTGTGGGTGGCTAGTTGAGGGCGGAGGGAAGGGGGATGTGTGACAGGGAAAGCTGAGTAATAGTGGTAATGCAAAAATAAATTCAGTAAACAAATAGGAAAAAATAATAATCTTTAATTACTGCTACAACAATATTAGCAACAATGAAAATTAGAATTGATAATAATAAATTCAATTATCAAAATGAGTCTCAGAAGTAGCTCAATGGAAGGTATATTTGGTGAGGGAGGTGGCGGTCGACCCAGGTAGAAAGTTGAGGTAGTGGACGTGCTGGTTGTTGGAGACACAAATGATCATTTAGTTAGTCATTAGAGAGATAACTAAGGTGCCAGGGGCGGGGGGGAGGGGGGTTAAAGAAGAAGTTGTTGGACTAGTTAGCGAAAGCAGGCTGTAGTGGGGGGGGGGGAGGGGGCACACACACATCGCATACCATCTAACGCACGTACACGATGCTTGCATGCAAACAGTCGCTTCGCATCCATCACATCTCTCTCTCTCTCTCTCTCAACACCACAGAGTACAGGATGGTCTATTGCACTACTCCAGCGTCAGCGTGGACATGTGCGTCTGAGTTACCGTCAACGTCCGCACCTTGATGAAGTTTCTCTTGCACTTCAAAAACCGATGGATTAAGTAGTGGACGATAACATAAAATTCATCTTCTTTCTGTTCTCTTTCCTACTCCTTCATCCACTTTCTAACGTTCTTTCTTATCATTTCCTCCCTCCTTCCTCCTCCTACGTATGTGTGTACCCGTGGTAATGATGTTCACGGTGGAGGGGTGTAGTGAGGGAGGAGGCGGGGTGTAGTGAGGGAGGAGGCGAGGTGTAGTGAAGGGAGGAATGGGACAGGAGTGTTGTTGTGGGGGTGTAGGCGTTGTCGCGTCCCTCACTACTGATGACCAGGAGGCGAGAAAGGGTGTAGGAGAAGGGGGTTGGTAGTGACGCAGGCAGGTTGTGGCACAGAGAGAGGATGTGGGAGGAGGCACAGACAACCATATAAGGGAGTTGGCTAGTGGGGTCATCTGAACCAGTGTGGCCAAATTCTCTCTCTCTCTGTACAGAACCTAACAGAAGAACTCCGGTCTGGTCACTGAATCCTCGAACTTTTGTAAAGAGACCCCAAGCTGTTAAAACGAGTCCACAAACTGTTGAAATGAGTCCCCGAACTGTTGAAACAGACCCCAAACTGCTGAAACAGACCCCGAACTGCTAAAACAGACCCCGAACTGCTGAAACAGACCTCGAACTATTGAAACAGACCCGAACTGCTGAAACAGACCTCGAACTGCTGAAACAGACCTCGAACTGCTGAAACAGACCCCGAACTGCTGAAACAGACCCCGAACTGCTGAAACAGACCTCGAACTGCTGAAACAGACCCCGAACTGCTAAAACACACCCCGAACTGCTGAAACAAATCCCGAACTGATGAAACAGACCTCGAACTAGTGAAACAGACCCCGAACTACTGAAACAGACCTCGAACTGCTGAAACAGACCTCGAAATGCTGAAACAGACCCCGAACTACTGAAACAGACCTCGAACCATTGAAACAGACCCTGAACTTCTGAATCAGACCCCGAACTGCTGAAACAGACCTCGAACTATTGAAACAGACGCCGAACTGCTGAAACAGACCTGAACTGCTGAAACAAACCCCGAACTATTGAAATTAGTCCCCGAAAGGCTGAAGCAAATCCCTGACGTGTGTGTGTTAGGAGATTTGTTAAGATATTTTGAAAAAAATATTGTTAATGCCTTAAAGAAATACCACGAAAGTGTAGAATCTGGTGATATGTATAAAATCTTGGGAGAGGAAAACAGTATAATAATAATATTAACAATACAGAATTCTGAGGTGTGTGTTAAGTAAGGAACACCGCCTCAGGGGCCCGAGGTGTTACACAGGTATTCATAATGTATTAACACTGGTTTTCATAAGTAATGAGTCGTAGTGGTGTTAATGAGGTGTTGAAACACATTAAGGAAACTAATGGCGAGGGGGGGCAACCTCTAAACTATTTGCCTGACGGAGGTGTGTGTGTGTGTGTGTGTGTGTGTGTGTGTTCAGTGCAGGAAAAACCACAAGTGCGGGAGAGAGAGGCAGAGAGTGATCAGTGTAGGAGGGAGGAGGATGGACCGAGGTAAGAAGAAGGGAGGAGGGAGGGAGAGAAGTATTAGTGTAGGAGAGACAGAAGAGAGAGAAAGAGAGAGTGGGGGGGGGGGGAACCTGTATACGTCGCAGCTGGAGGAACAGGTGAGGGACCGTATAAGGTAAGGAAACACGCTGGGGAGGGAGGGAAGGGAGGTAGGTGGGAAGGAGGGAAGGGAGGTAAGTGGGAAGGAGGGAAGGGCGGTAAGTGGAAGGAGAAAAAGAGAAGGGGGTTAGGTTGGCTTGCATGATGGACGGAGAGTCAGAGGAAGGAAGGTGGGAGGGAGGACGGTAGGATGGAGGACGGTAGGATGGAAGAAAGGTAGGTGAGAGAAGGATAGAGGGGCTTAGCTTGGATTGGTAAATGGAGGGAAGGTCAGAGAGAGAGAGAAGGGGAGGGGGGCAGGAAGGTACAGGTGAGAGGGCTGGAGGGGAGGGGGGTTAGAGTGGGAGGGAGGAAAGGTTAGACACAGTGTGGGAGGGAGGGGGCGTGATGGCTCGTGTGGATGTGGGTAAATATGAGTGAATGATCCTGATATGGTGAATGTGGATATATTAGGATAGATGGTTTAATATGATGTGGGTAAATATGGCTGCATGGTTTATTGTGTGTGAATAAATATGAGTGGATGGTCTGGTATTATTAATGTGGATAGTTATGGGTAGATGGCTTGAAGTGTGTGTGGATAGCCAACACCATATCAGTGTGGTATCGGGTATCATACTCCCGTGTACAGATGGTATTGTTGGAATGGGACGATATTTTTCGGTGTTGGAATGGTATCACTGGTGTAGGAATGATACCTTGTTGTGACGTCATTGGTATGATAATGGCATCCCTTGTGTGACGTCATTGGTATGGAATTGGGTATCGTTAATATAAGAATGGTATTGGTGGTGTGATTGGTATCGCTACTGTCACTATGGTTTGAGAGTGGTACCACTACTCACACTGTTATGGGAACGGTATCAGTGGTATGGTAATGGTATCGCTGCGGTATGGGCATGACAAGATCCCTACCCCGCCATTGTTTAGGTATTGGTATCAGATATAACCCCGACGTGTGCAAGAGTCAAACGGCACAGCCCCTCGGGCCGCACATTATCATATAAACGGAATTATATATTTATGTATTCACGACTATGGTGATGGATGTATGGGATGGTGATGGGTACCAGGGGTGGTGATGGGTGCCTGGGGTGGTGATGGGGGCCTGGGTGGTGATGGATGTATGGGGTGGTGATGGGTGTATGGGGTGATGATGGGGGCCTGGGGTGGTGATGGGTGTATGGGGTGGTGATGGGGGCCTGGGGTGGTGATGGGTGCCTGGGGTGGTGATGGGTGCCTGGGGTGGTGATGGGGGCCTGGGGTGGTGATGGGTGCCTGGGGTGGTGATGGGGGCCTGGGGTGGTGATGGGTACCAGGGGTGGTGATGGGTGCCTCGGGTGGTGATGGGGGCCTGGGGTGGT
Organism: Homarus gammarus; assembly: GCA_958450375.1. Lineage (NCBI taxonomy): Eukaryota > Metazoa > Arthropoda > Malacostraca > Decapoda > Nephropidae > Homarus > Homarus gammarus. Next base: position 756,306 of record CAUDMG010002181.1, on the reverse strand, counting down.
GATGGGGGCCTGGGGTGGTGATGGGGGCCTGGGGTGGTGATGGGGGCCAGGAGTGGTGATGGGTGTATGGGGTGATGATGGGGGCCTGGGGTGGTGATGGGTGTATGGGGTGGTGATGGGGGCCTGGGGTGGTGATGGGTGCCTGGGGTGGTGATGGCGGCCTGGGGTGATGATGGATGTATGGCGATGGGTGTATGGGGTGGTGATGGGTGCCTGGGGTGGTGATGGGTGCCTGGGGTGGTGATGGGGGCCTGGGGTGGTGATGGGGGCCTGGGGTGGTGATGGGGGCCTGAGGTGGTGATGGGTGCCTGGGGTGGTGATGGGGGCCTGGGGTGGTGATGGGGGCCTGGGGTGGTGATGGGGGCCTGGGGTGGTGATGGGGGTATGGGGTGGTGATGGGGGCCTGGGGTGGTGATGGGTGCCTGGGGTGGTGATGGGTGCCTGGGGTGGTGATGGGTGTATGGGGTGGTGATGGGGCCTGAGGTGGTGATGGGTGCCTGGGGTGGTGATGGGGGCCTGGGGTGGTGATGGGTGCCTGGGGTGGTGATGGGTGCCTAGGGTGGTGATGGGTGTATGGGGTGGTGATGGGGGCCTGAGGTGGTGATGGGTGCCTGGGGTGGTGATGGGGGCCTGGGGTGGTGATTGGTGACCGGGTGAGTGGAAAGAATTGCCTATGTATGAAATGTCGGAACCTCAATACATTAGTAATTTTAAAGTCAGGTTTTTTTTTTCATTCTCTAGTTTCTTTCGTTCTTCTCTTTTCCTTTTCCTTCTTTATTCGTCTTTGGCTTTCTTCATTTTCTATTCTTAATTTTCATTCTATTTCTTCTTACCTCCTACATTCAACCACTTCCCAATCCCTTTCTTCCCTCTCCCTTTCCTCCTCCTTCTCTTTCCTCCCTTTTCCTTTCCTCCCTTTTCCTTACCTCACTCTCCCTTTCCTCCCTCTCAAACTCCTCCCTCTCCCTTACCTCCCTCTCCCTCTTCTATTTCTCCCTTACCTCCCTTTCCTCCCCTTTCCTTACCTCCCTCCCTCTTCTATTTCTCCCTTACCTCTCCCTCCCTTTCCTCCCTGTCTTCCTCCCCCCCTTCCCTTATATCACACCTCCCCGGGGTGTCTGTTCTCACACAGGTAGGTTAGGTTAAGTCTTGTTTGGGGTGGACGGCTCTGACAATACCACTGTGGATATCTGGCACTCACAGGCGCAGGAGACGTGTGTGTGTGTGTGTGTGTGTGTGTGTCTGTCTGTGTGTCTGGGGGTTGAGTGTGGATGGATGGGTTAAGGCTTGTGGGTGGGTTGGTGGATGTGGGTGGCTAGAGGGTATATGGGCTTGTGGATGTGGGTAGGTTGGTGGATGTGGTTGTGGGTGGGTAAAGAGTGAATGGAAGTATGGGTTGGTGGATGTGGTTGTGGGTAGGTAAAGAGTGAATGGAAGTATGGGTTGGTGGATGTGGGTGTAGGTGGGTAAAGGGTGAATGGTTTAAAAAGGTGGATGGCCCAATGGGTGTGGGTTAGTTAAAGATGGATGGGTTGGGTGTGTGAGTAGAGAGTGGATAGACGTGTGATGTAGGAGGGTAGAGGTTGGATGGGCGTGAAGGTGGGTAGTGGGTGGCTTGGTGGCTATATCTGCAGCGTATGAAGAGAGTTTACAGGTTCGAGCCCCGCATTATGGCACCTTAACCTCACTGTTTATCATGGTGTTATTCTCCTGCCTCACCTCCTCTCTTTATTAACTCTAACTGTCGCTATTAACCCCTTGAGTACGATGACTTAACCCCTTGAGTACGATGACTTAACCCCTTGAGTATATCATCATAACACCCTGAGTTCTATATCGTAATCCTTTGAGTACAATGACAACCCCTAGAGTTCAGTCATTTAACCCATTGAGTACAATTATATTAAACCCATTGAGTCCGATATCTTAACCCTTTGAGAACGATGACTTAATCCCTCGAGTACAACTATTTAACCTTTTGAATGCGAGAGGATTTAACCCCTTGAGTACATTCACTTAACCCCATGAGTACTATAAATTAACCCCTTGAGTACTATGAATTAACCCCTTGAGTACAACTATTTAACCCCCTGAATACGATGACAACCCCTAGAGTACACTCATTTAACCCCTTGAGTACGATTTATCCCCTGGAGTAAGATAACATTGTGATCTGGAGGTGAAATTATCTTGCTCAAGGGGCTAAGTCATCGTACTCAAGGGGTTAAATCGTACTACTAAAGGGTTAAATCATCATACTCAAGGGGTAAATCATCGAACTCAAGGGGTTAAGTTATCGTACTCAAGGGGTTAAGTTATCGAACACAAGGGGCTAAGTCACCGTACTCGAGGGGTTAAATCATCATACTCAAGGGATTAAATTATACTGAAAGGGTTAAATCATCATACTCACGGGGTTAAATCGTCGTACTCAAGGGGTTAAGTCATCGTACTCAAGGGGTTAGATAATAATAATACTCAAGTGGTTAAATTATACTCAAGGGGTTAAATCATACACCAGGGATTAAATAAAAATACTCAAGGGGTTAAATCATCATACTCAAGGATTTAAGTCATCATACTCAAGGGGTTAAATCATCATACTCAAGGGGTTAAGTCATCATACTCAAGGGGTTAAATCATCATACTCAAGGGGTTAAGTCATCATACTCAAGGGGTTAAGTCATCATACTCAAGGGGTTAAATCATCATACTCAAGGGGTTAAGTCATCATACTCAAGGGTTTAAGTCATCATACTCAAGGGGTTAAGTCATCATACTCAAGGGTTTAAGTCATCATACTCAAGGGGTTAAGTCATCATACTCAAGGGGGGGGGTTAACACATTTCCTTCTTCACACAAGCCAACTCGACACAAAGTTGGCATCAAAGGAATGGAATTTTTGCACCACGAGTTTTTTCCCCTAATTACATAACAACCTTGGGATATGAGGCAAGTATTACGAGAATTCCCTATATGGTTAATAATTCCCTGTTATTAATGCCAGGTCTTTGATGTCATGTTGTAATATTTAGTTAGATATTACGTAATTATATTCCTTCTGCAGTTTTTGTGAGTATTTATTACGTCATATGGGAATACTATTGACCAGTTTGGAGCATTTAATGATAATGGAGAATAATATAGGTAGTTAAAATGGTTTGTCATTAAAACAGTGAAATATTCGAAAACAACAACAGTCATAACAACAACAGCAGTCATAACAACAACGTAATTCAATGTGGTAAGTTTCTCAATTTTGACTGTATATTAATTGCGGGGAACCCCTTCCTCCCTTTCCACCCTTCCTCTCCTATCCTTCTCTTCTTTCCCCCTCCTACCACTCCCCTTCCTTCCCTTCTCCCCCTGTACCCTTCCCTGCTCTCCCCTTCCACCTCCATATTTTTCTGTATCTCGTTTCTCTATCTTTATCTTCGTTTTATTTCTTCTTTCCTTCTACTTTCAACCACTTCCCTCTTTACCTTCATCCTCCCCACCCCTCTCTACCCCCTTCCCTTCCCTTTTCCCTCACCCTCCCATCTCCCTCTTCTTCCTCCTCCCCCGTGACAACTAAGCGAGTGTCAACCATGAAAAAGTCCAGGTATGCGTTTCTGACTTCCCTCCCCCCCTCGACCCCAACAGCTCCCCTCAGACCCCCTGACCCCCACCAGCCCCACCAGACCCCCCCTCAGACCCCCCCCACCCAAGTCTATAGTCCCTGTCAGCTGGAATGCCGGATATTTTAACCGGACGAAGATATACAACCACGGGGAAAAACTATACCGGTTCGTGGATAAGTCACAACATAGTAGAATTTAGGTTGGTATGGGTTACAGATTAGGTTAGGAAGGTACGGTAGGTTAGGTTTGGTTGGTACAGTGGGTTGGGGTTAGGTTAGGTTTGGTTGGTACAGTGTGTTGGGGTTAGGTTAGGTTTGGTTGGTACAGTGGGTTGGGGTTAGGTTAGGTTTGGTTGGTACAGTGGGTTGGGGGTTAGGTTAGGTTTGGTTGGTACAGTGGGTTGGGGTTAGGTTAGGTTTGGTTGGTACAGTGGGTTGGGGTTAGGTTAGGTTTGGTTGGTACAGTGGGTTGGGGTTAGGTTAGGTTTGGTTGGTACAGTGGGTTGGGGTTAGGTTAGGTTTGGTTGGTACAGTGGGTTGGGGGTTAGGTTAGGTTTGGTTGGTACAGTGGGTTGGGGTTAGGTTAGGTTTGGTTGGTACAGTGGGTTGGGGTTAGGTTAGGTTTGGTTGGTACAGTGGGTTGGGGTTAGGTTAGGTTTGGTTGGTACAGTGGGTTGGGGTTAGGTTAGGTTTGGTTGGTACAGTGGGTTGGGGTTAGGTTAGGTTTGGTTGGTACAGTGGGTTGGGGTTAGGTTAGGTTTGGTTGGTACAGTGGGTTGGGGGTTAGGTTAGGTTTGGTTGGTACAGTGGGTTGGGGTTAGGTTAGGTTTGGTTGGTACAGTGGGTTGGGGTTAGGTTAGGTTTGGTTGGTACAGTGGGTTGGGGTTAGGTTAGGTTTGGTTGGTACAGTGGGTTGGGGTTAGGTTAGGTTTGGTTGGTGCAGTGGGTTGGGGTTAGGTTAGGTTTGATTGGTACAGTGGGTTGGGGTTAGGTTAGGTTTGGTTGGTACAGTGGGTTGGGGTTAGGTTAGGTTTGGTTTGTACAGTGGGTTGGGGTTAGGTTAGGTTTGGTTGGTACAGTGGGTTGGGGTTAGGTTAGGTTTGATTTGTACGGTGTGTCTAGGTTGGGTTAGGTTGGTATGGAAGACTTGCACAGGATGGGAGAGAGACATCAAAACACAGTACCAGACTCAGTTGAAGGGCAGGACACCAGAGAAGGAAGGAGAAAGGGGAGAGGAACACACAGGGAGGAAGGGAGAGAGAAAGGGACAGAGAGAAAGAGAGGGAGAGAGAGAAGACAAGACTTACGCCAGCAAGAGAGAGAGAGAGACACGCACAGTTGACGGTCAGGACGCCACCATAATCGTCAACGTCTCACACACAATTTACGAGCTACAGTCCACATTCTCCAAGACGCCCAGGTTAAGCTCACCCCACACCCCCACCACCCCTCCCCCACACCCCTACCATCCCTACCCCACACCCCCACCATCCCTACCCCACACCCCTACCACCCCTACCTACCATCCCTACCCCACACCCCTACCATCCCTACCCCACACCCCTACCATCCCTACTCCACACCCCCACCACCCCCTCCCCCACCATCCCCCACCCTCAACCCCACACCCCCACACACCCCCACCACCCCACACACCCCCACCACCCCACACACCCCCACCACCCCACACACCCCCACACACCCCCACCACCCCACACACCCCCACCACCCCTACCACCCCAACACACCCCACCACCCCACACCCCTTACCCCACACCCAACCACCCCACACCCCCACCACCCCACACACCCCACACCCCACCACCCCACACCCCTTACCCCACACCCAACCACCCCACACACCCCGTAACTGCTGACAAGAGAGCGCATCTAGTTACAGGTCGAGTCTCGGCGCAATTTCGTCGCTATTTTGGCTGCTTTCATATTGTCGTAACTTAAGCGAGTCAGTTAGATGTCTTATTCTCTTTAATGGGGAAAATTCAGCGTGAGATTACTTGGGAATTCCTGTGCTTGTATCTTAACTTATGCACGTCAGTTAAAATGTCTTTATGACATTCCTCTGCTACAGAAATATTTATCTAACGACTTTTAGAGAATCAAACTTTGCCTCGTATCTTAAGTGAATTGGTTTGAAACGTTCCTTCGTTTTTATTTAAGGGGAAATTTGACGCACGAGCTTTTCAGAATCCACTTTTGTGTCGTAGTTTAAGTGAATTGGTTTGATACGTTTTCAAGTGTCTGGTTATTGAGAATATTTAACTTGGGAACCTCTGAGAATCCATTTATATGTCGTAGCTTCCGTTAGATCGAGGCGCTCTTACGGGAATATTTACCTTACGAGTCTCTGTGAATATGGAGAGGGTGGTGGGCAGGTTCTCGTGTATGTAAATGACGTCTCCTCGTAAACTTCAGCCCACATCTATTTAGTCCAATAAAACGAATGTATCCTGAGCTGATATGTGAGACGATGAGCTGTGGGGAGGATGAGGAAGAGGGAGGAGGTTGAAGAAGGAGGAGGAAGAGGTTGAGGAAGGAAGAAGATTAGGGAAGGATGGGGAGGAACAAGAGGTGGAGGGGAGGAGGAAGAAGAAGAGCAGGAAGAGGGAAGAAGAGTAGGAAGAGGTGAGGAGGAAGTTGAAGAGGAGGAGGAAGCCACTTTGTCCATTCTGTCCTGGTAATTGAAGATGTATAATATTGCATATAACTTATTGACTGTAATTTACAACCTATAACTTGACTATTTTAAACATATAACTTGTTGACTCTTAGATTTGATTAAGTTAGGGTTGGTTAGATTAGGCTTAGATAGGTTAGGGTTGGTTAGGTTAGGTTAGATAAGATTAGGTTGGTTAATTTAAGCTAGGTTTCAATAATTTAGGGTGGGTTAGGTTAGATTTGGTTAGGTTAGGTTAGGGTGGGTTAGGTTAGATTTGGTTAGGTTAGGTTAGATTTGGTTAGGTTAGGGTTGTGTTTTAACTTCAGGTAACCAGTCAGGTGTTTTCTTGACGTCTGGGTTACGAGAACCTTGGCCCGGGTCATCAAATATTCCTATGTTAATTTTTTACCTTCAGAGAGATTGTATCTAATAATGTTACGGCCATTGTGTTGGTTTGTCTCCTCTAACTGGGAGCTAAGAGAGAATTATACGTAGTTACGGTCGAGTCTTAGTGCAATTTCGACGCCATACTTGTACCGTAGCTGTTTTTAGTTATGGTCGAGTCTTAGTGCAATTTCGACGCCATACTTGTAAAGTAAGTCATATAAAGGTGATCTAAAAGACTTCAGTTAAGAGGGAAAAATCAACCTTATGAGGCATTAAGAATTCGTATCCCTGGTAGCATGTAGTACTAAGTTGAACACGCTTTAAAATAACAGAGATCGTAAGTGAAATTATCATCATAACCCCGAGATATGAAGGCATCCCGCACTCTTTCATGACTACTACCTAAAGTTAACGATCAAAATGACGTCGGAATTACCCTGATACTCTTTTACTTTACACTCAGATGCATCTCCTTAACCTACGTGAGTTAGGAGAAATAATTGGGGACACCTGGAGAATCTTTACCCTGGCTTATTTCACCTAAAGATTAACTACCCTAATGATAACCTAACCTAATGCTACCCTAACCAAACCCTAACCTAACCTACCCTAACCAAACCCTAACCTACCCTAACCAAACCCTAACCTACCTTAACCAAACCCTAACCTAACCTACCCTAACCAAACCCTAACCTAACCCTACCCTAACCAAACCCTAACCTAACCTAACCTAACCTACCCTAACCAAACCTTAACCTACCCTACCCTACCCTAACCAAACCCTAACCTACCCTACCCTACCGTAACGTGTGTGTCTGTGAAGCTAAAGAGTGTGATGTGTGGAACGTGGTGAGACAGTGACGGGTCGAGGGAGGAATGCACAAAAGGTCGTGTTTACCCCTGCGTCGATTTATGCCGCGCCGAGATAAACTTTTACGTTGATTATGCGGCGGTAAATAAAAGGTGGATGGTGTAGTGCGTCACTGGAGAAGCCTCGGTGCATAGTAATAATGTTGAGTGAGTGTGTGAGTGAGTGTGTGTGTGTGTGTGTGTGTGTGTGTATGTTTGTGGGTGTTTGTGTTACTACGGCGTTGTCCTAACACTGTTTTGATATATATGGTTGGGAGAGTGACCTGGTCGTGAATCTGCTACTACTATACCACAAACAGATCGTAAGCACTATTACAACAACTACTGCCAGACAGCCGCATCTAACCACAGTCCCTGGTGTAATCTACAGGTTCCCGAAGACAACATAAACATTCGCACTGTAAACACTACTACCACAAGGCGATGTTTACACCTGTCATATTTATATTTGAACATGTGTCTTGACCAGTACAGGTGTTTTAACTTTAGTACGGATGTCATAATTAGTACAGGTGTCATGACTGGTACAGGTGTCGTAACTAGTAAAGGTTTCATAATTCTACCACAGGTGTCATAGCTAACACAGGTGTAATAAAACTAGTACAGGTGTCATAACTCTAGTATAGGTGCCATAACTAGTATACTGTAGGTGTTAAATGGCACAAGTGTCAGAACTAGTGCAGATGTCATAACTAGCACAGGAGTCATAACTAGCACAGGAGTCATAACTAGCACAGGAGTCATAACTAGCACAGGTGTCGTAAAACTAGTATAGGTGTTATTAACTCAAGTTAACTTACACTCCGGAATGTTAACTCGCTCATGGAAGTTTATACGCCAGACGAACGTTCTCCCACACCCTTCTGCCTGCAGTGGCGCTCCTCTACCAGACATGAACTTATTAAGATCAGACTAGGAAAAAAATAAGAGATTATTTCCTGACGAATAGCCTGGTTTTGTTATTATTATTTTCAATTATACTATTTCTCTTATAAGTGTCGCCTGTAGTTACGTTGGACCCTTGTAAGGCGAGTAAGAGGACACTTAAGATTTGTTTACAAGGTGTGTTAAAGACGGCGTTATTAGCGTGTGTGTGTGTTTGAGGCGGTCACCCTCAGGTACAGTACATGTTTAGTGGTCAGTCAGGTGCAGTGATCCGTGGTGAGGGGGTGGGGTGGGATGGGAAGGAGGGATGGAGGCAAGCTCTGACGGGGTAGGGTGAAGGTGAGGGAAGGAGGACAGTCCTAGAGGGGGAGGGAGGGAGGATAGTTCGAGAGGGGGGTGAGAGGCAAGACATTGAGAAGGCGAGGAGGAAAGGGAGGGTGAGGAAGGTGACTATAACTTACAGTAGAGTGTAACTTGACATACACTGTAGATGCGTCCTCCGTCTGTCTGTCTGTCTCTACCTGTCCGTTAATTGTCTATCTCTTCCTCTGTCCACTTTTCCATCCATCTATCTTCCGTTATTGATACAGAGTGAACAATAACAACACAATAGGTAAACCAAGCGGGGACCTGAACCCTCCTAGTGGCACCTGTTCGATACTGTACATTTATCTTAAGGAATTACTTGTATTATATAACATTTAGTATCATCTGGATTACTACACGTTATATGGTGTTTGTAAATACATATAAGAATCTTAATGTGTATAATTTATTTTTATTTTTTGAGTTCATGTTCTGTCTGTCTTGTTTTGTCTTTCTTTCTGTTCGTATGTTTCTGTCTGTCTGTGTCGTCACTTTACATATTCGTCTGTGTCTCTAAGTCCGTCCATCTTTTTGTGTGGCTGACTGTCTGCCACTCCTTTCTTACGTTCGTCTGTCTGTCGGTTTGTCTGTCAATCCGTTGGTCTGCCTATCTGTCCGTCATATGATTAGTTTTCCCTAATTGTCTTAGCAAGTTTCACCTTTTTTTTTCTGTCTACACTCGTCCTCCGTCCCTCTCCTCTCTCCCCCTTTCCCCCTCCCATCACTCCTCTTTCCCCCCCCTTCCCCCTCCCATCACCCCCCCATCCCCCCCTTCTCATCAGCGACCAACAAGCACAACAATTATAACCAACAAGTTTTTGTAAAGTCGTCTTCTCTGGTCGGATTCTTGTGTCTCTAAATCCGGATTCATAAAAGACCCAGAACTATAATGAACGTATTGAGGTGATGTGAGTTTAAATTCTTTGGGGAATTATGACGCCAATTTGACTGTCATATTTGCACCGAATTAGTCAGCGAGATAATCATTACGTTATCAGTTAAGAGAGAAAAAAATCTTACGACTTTTTTAAGCATCGTGGCTCTATGCTGTGTTTTAAAGGTAGAATCATGGCTCTATGGCTCTATACTGTGTTTTAAGTTAGAATCATGGCTCTATGCTGTGTTTTAAGGTAGAATCATGGCTCTATGCTGTGTTTTAAGGTAGAATCATAACTCTATGCTGTGTTTTAAGGTAGAATCATGGCTCTATGCTGTGTTTTAAGGTAGAATCATAGCTCTATGCTGTGTTTTAAGGTAGAATCATGGCTCTATGCTGTGTTTTAAGGTAGAATCATAGCTCTATGCTGTGTTTTAAGGCAGAATCATGGCTCTATGCTATGTTTTAAGGCAGAATCATAGCTCTATGCTGTGTTTTAAGGTAGAATCACGGCTCTATGCTGTGTTTTAAGGTAGAATCGTGGCTTTATGCTGTGTTTTAAAGTAGAATCATGGGTCTATGCCGTGTTTTACTCTAGAATCTTAGTACGAATTTGATGCCATTTTGAACTAGATAGATATTCGTCATTATCTTCATTTAGCAGTACAAAATATTAACACCTGTAACGTTTGAGAATACCATAAATCTTTGTGTTGATATTCGCAAAAGATTACTGAGGTTAATTTTGTCTCTTAACTGATGACAAAAGATAAGGTATCGAGTTAGGGTAAAGTCTCAGTGTGGTATTGATGCCATTGTGGTGTTTACAGTCAGTTAGTCGGGTGGCGTTGATTATGGGTTAATGTGGTGACGTTGACTCTGGGTTAATGTTGTGACGTTGATTATGGGTTAATGTGGTGACGTTGGCGTTGACTCCTTGTTAATAAGGTTGATGTTTATTCTGGGTTAATGAAGTAGCGTTGACTTCTCCCGTTAATGAAGTAGCGTTGACTCCTCCCGTTAATGAAGTAGCGTTGACTTCTCCCGTTAATGAAGTAGCGTTGACTCCCGTTAATGAAGTAGCGTTGACTCCTCCCGTTAATGAAGTAGCGTTGACTCCTCCCGGTAATGAAGTAGCGTTGACTTCTCCCGTTAATGAAGAAGCGTTGACTCTTCCCGTTAATGAAGAAGCGTTGACTCCCGTTAATTAAGTAGCGTTGACTCTTCCCGTTAATGAAGAAGCGTTGACTCTTCCCGTTAATGAAGAAGCGTTGACTCCCGTTAATAAGTAGCGTTGACTCTTCCCGTTAATGAAGTAGCGTTGACTCCTCCCGTTAATGAAGTACCGTTGACTCCTCCCGTTAATGAAGTACCGTTGAGTGAGTGGAATGTTTACACGCCACACGTCCCCAGATGACTACTAGATAACAAGTATCTTTTATTGCACGTTAACGATGTCTCTGGATTTAGTACAATTCCTTGGTCGTCTTCTATAATTAATTGGGTTACCTGAAGTGATATAAAAAAAGGTGAAAATTATAAAGATTATTTTTTTTATTGATGTTAAATTCGGCGACATTTTTCGATTTATAAACGTATATTCGGTATGTGTAAAGAATTTTTTTTTATGTAGTGGATGAGACATATTGATACTAAAACTTAAATACTGGATATAGGAAATATTTTTTTTATATTACTGGTGTTATATGTTATACTAAGTGGTGTTAGGGTGGTTGAGTAGCGTATAAAACTGATAATATACTCATTTATATGAATATAACTTATATAAATTTTAAAATAAAGTTTAATACTGAGGTGATATAATGTACATAGTATATATATAATGCATTAGTGTATATTTAGTAGACTGGTGCACGGTGCTAAATGCTATGATTTATATATATGTATATATTGGGTTGATATATCGCAGTGGGGGTGAAATAGCTAGCCTTAATTATGAAGTTTCTATACAAATTTTAATAACATTTGAGTGAGTTGTATTCAAAGGGTGAAACTGTGTGTGTCTGTGTGTGTGTGTGTGCAGAGAGAGAGAGACGGGTAGTACTCTCTCTCTCTCTCTCTCTCTCTCTCTCTCTCTCTCTCTCTCTCTCTCTCTCTCTCTCCTGGGTAGAGGTCTTCTGTTCCTCCATGTACAGTATGTAAGCTGTTTCGTGTGGGCGTGGTGGAGAGGTTGGACTTTAGTGAGAGTGGGCGTGGTGGAGAGGTTGGACTTGGGTATGAGTGGGCGTAGTAGAGAGTAATGTATCTCACTTTTACGGGCGTGGTGGATGGTGAAAATTGGGCATGTGAGCGTGATTAGGATGCAGTAAGCGTGGTATGGGCGTGGTGGTGTAAAAAAACAACAACTCCTCAGTCTCTCGATGGTGTGGAAAATGGGCATGGCGTGGGCGTGAAAGCGTGTGGGCGCGGTAGGGAATGATATATCAGTCTGTAATACCCACCCACGTCTCGCCGTCCCCTGGTACCTTACCCTGTACATCAAAGGTAACCCGCTCCATAATACTCCAGGGCATCACCATCACCACACCTGTGTTATCTAACTTACCTGTAATAAAGAATTCTTCCACCTGTATAAATTCCAATCACCTCGCTAGCATTTTCTCCCATATAAACTAGTAATTTATTTTATATATAGATAAACTGTACACGAGTGTGTATATTCATTAATAAATAGGGTGAGATAATGGTAATTTTATTTTATATCTGGATTAAATTCATCTAAAGTCTCAGTACAATTCCGACGCCATGTTGGTTATTGACGTATGTGTCGTGTCTTGGGTGGAACAGTTATTGTATTCTTACTTGTTAGGTTATGGAGTATGGAGTATGTATTGCAGGAGTTAATGGTATATGGAGGAAGAGGTTATGACGTGGAGTATGGTGGAGGAGAGTGGAGTTAATGGTATATGCAGGAGTCTACATGTATATGGAGTATGGAACATAATGGAGTATAATGGAGGGGGATTATAGAGGAGAGGAGGCAAGGTAGAGATCTCCGCCACAAGTCGCCCGGAGGAGGTAACGGAGGGAGGAGAGGGGGGAGAGACAAAAAGTGGATGGTAGGGGGAGTAACGTTGATGATGGATTTCTGGGAGATAATGAGCTTGATCTGGGTGATAGTGCCAGAGATGGGTGTGAGAGATAGTGCGAGATGGGTGTGAGATACGTGTGAGATGGGTGAGAGATAGTGCGAGATGGGTGAGATACGTGTGAGATGGGTGAGAGATTACGAGAGATGGATGTGAGATGGGTGAGATAGTGCGAGAGATGGGTGTGAGATAGGTGGGAGATGGAGAGAGATGGATGTGAGATGGGTGAGATAGTGCGAGAGATGGGTGTGAGATTGGTGGGAGATGGAGAGAGATGGATGTGAGATGGGTGAGATAGTGCGAGAGATGGGTGTGAGATAGGTGGGAGATGGAGTGAGATGGGTGAGAGATTACGAGAGATGGATGAGATAAATGAGATGGGTGAGAGATAGTGTGAGAGGTAAACCCCAGCCAGAATGACGCTAAAATGGTTATACTTGGAATTATTATTATTTGTTGTTGTTCTGGGGGGCGGGGGAGGGGGTCAGGAGGTCAAGGTCATAGTCTTGGAAAAGGTGCCAGGTTTAGTGTGGGTTAATACTTCGCTCGAGTGTAGGTCTTTTTTTCTACATCTATTATTATTATTACCGGTATTATCATTATTACCGGTATTATCATTATTACCGGTATTATCATTATTACCGGTATTATCATTATTACCGGTATTATCATTATTACCGGTATTATTATTATTACCGATATTATTATTATTACTGGTATTATCATTATTACCGGTATTATCCTTATTACCGGTATTATCATTATTACCGGTATTATTATTATTACCGATATTATTATTATTACTGGTATTATCATTATTACCGGTATTATCCTTATTACCGGTATTATCATTATTACCGATATTATTATTATTACTGGTATTATCATTATTACCGGTATTATCATTATTACCGGTATTATCATTATTACCGGTATTATCATTATTACCGGTAATATAATTATTACCGGTATTATCATTATTACCAGTATTATCATTATTACCGGTATTATCCTCTATTTTTATTATTGCCATTTCGTTATTATAATTATTTGTATTTTTTATATTTTTTAGTATTATTATATCTATTGAAAAAAATCATTGTAGTTCCAGTCATATATGAACCACAAAAAATAACAATAACAATAACAAAAATATCCACAATTACAGGGATAAAGGTGTGGGAAGCCTCGACACCGGCTGACAGTTGTTGACATTTTGAGGGGGAAGTGTTGGGGTGTGTAAAGCGAGAGGCCCTGGAATGAGAAAGTTACTCGTTTGATCAAGTTTTGGAGGTGTGTGTGTGAGAGAGAGAGAGAGAGAGAGAGAGAGAGAGTTGGTAGTAGTTGTTGTTGAAGAAGAATGTTTGTGATTGTAGGTTAGACTGCCCGATTGCCTACACCTCCTCCTACCTGCTCAATCCCCACACCTACCTCCTGCCTCTCTACACTCCTCTCGTCTCCCTACACTTTCCTGCCGCCTCCCTACACTTTCCTCCCACCTCCCTACACCTTCCTGTCGCCTCCTTACACCTTCCTGCCGCCTCCCTACACCTTCCTGCCGCCTCCCTACACCTTCCTGCCGCCTCCCTACACCTTCCTGCCGCCTCCCTACACCTTCCTGTCGCCTCCCTACACCTTCCTGTCGCCTCCCTACACCTTCCTGCCGCCTCCCTACACCTTCCTGCCTCCCAACACCTTCCTGTCGCCTCCCTACACCTTCCTGCCGCCTCCCTACACCTTCCTGCCTCCCAACACCTTCCTGCCGCCTCTCTACACCTTCCTGCCGCCTCCCTACACCTTACCTGCCTCCTCCCTACACCTTCCTGCCGCCTCTCTACATCTTCCTGCCGCCTCCCTACACCTTACCTGCCTCCTCCCTACACCTTCCTGCCGCCTCCCTACACCTTCCTGCCGCCTCTCTACATCTTCCTGCCGCCTCCCTACACCTACCTGTCGCCTCCCTACACCTTCCTGTCGCCTCCCTACACCTTCCTGTCGCCTCCCTACACCTTCCTGCCGCCTCCCTACACCTTCCTGCCGCCTCCCTACACCTTCCTGCCGCCTCCCAACACCTTCCTGCCGCCTCCCTACACCTTCCTGCCGCCTCCCTACACCTTCCTGCCGCCTCCCAACACCTTCCTGTCGCCTCCCTACACCTTCCTGCCGCCTCCCTACACCTTCCTGCCGCCTCCCTACACCTTCCTGTCGCCTCCCTACACCTTCCTGCCTCCCAACACCTTCCTGCCGCCTCCCTACACCTTCCTGCCGCCTCCCAACACCTTCCTGCCGCCTCTCTACACCTTCCTGCCGCCTCCCTACACCTTCCTGTCGCCTCCCTACACCTTCCTGTCGCCTCCCTACACCTTCCTGTCGCCTCCCTACACCTTCCTGCCTCCCAACACCTTCCTGCCGCCTCCCTACACCTTCCTGCCGCCTCTCTACACCTTCCTGCCGCCTCTCTACACCTTCCTGTCGCCTCTCTACACCTTCCTGCCGCCTCCCTACACCTTCCTGCCGCCTCCCTACACCTTCCTGTCGCCTCCCTACACCTTCCTGCCGCCTCCCAACACCTTCCTGCCGCCTCCCTACACCTTCCTGCCGCCTCCCAACACCTTCCTGCCGCCTCCCTACACCTTCCTGCCGCCTCCCTACACCTTCCTGCCGCCTCTCTACACCTTCCTGTCGCCTCCCTACACCTTCCTGCCGCCTCCCTACACCTTCCTGCCGCCTCCCTACACCTTCCTGCCTCCCAACACCTCCTGCCTCCCTACACCTTCCTGTCGCCTCCCTACACCTTCCTGTCGCCTCCCTACACCTTCCTGCCGCCTCTCTACACCTTCCTGCCGCCTCCCTACACCTTCCTGCCGCCTCCCTACACCTTCCTGCCTCCCAACACCTCCTGCCTCCCTACACCTTCCTGTCGCCTCCCTACACCTTCCTGTCGCCTCCCTACACCTTCCTGCCGCCTCCCTACACCTTCCTGCCTCCCAACACCTTCCTGCCTCCCAACACCTTCATCCTGCCTCCCTACACTTTCCTGTCGCCTCCCTACACCTTCCTGCCGCCTCTCTACACCTTCCTGCCGCCTCTCTACACCTTCCTGCCGCCTCCCTACACCTTCCTGCCGCCTCTCTACACCTTCCTGCCGCCTCCCTACACCTTCCTGCCGCCTCCCTACACCTTCCTGCCGCCTCCCTACACCTTCCTGCCGCCTCCCTACACCTTCTCCTGCCTCCCTACACCTTCTCCTGCCTCCCAACACCTTCTCCTGCCTCCCTACACCTTCTCCTGCCTCCCTACACCTTCTCCTGCCTCCCTACACCTTCTCCTGCCTCCCTACACCTTCTCCTGCCTCCCTACACCTTCTCCTGCCTCCCAACACCTTCTCCTGCCTCCCTACACCTTCCTGCCTCCCTACACCTTCCTGCCTCCCTACACCTTCTCCTGCCTCCCTACACCTTCTCCTGCCTCCCAACACCTTCTCCTGCCTCCCTACCCCTTCTCCTGCCTCCCTACACCTTCCTGCCGCCTCCCTACACCTTCCTGCCGCCTCCCTACACCTTCTCCTGCCTCCCTACACCTTCTCCTGCCTCCCAACACCTTCTCCTGCCTCCCTACACCTTCCTGCCGCCTCCCTACACCTTCCTGCCTCCCTACACCTTCCTGCCTCCCTACACCTTCCTGCCTCTCTACACCTTCCTGCCTCCCTACACCTTCTCCTGCCTCCCTACACCTTTTCCTGCCTCCCAACACCTTCTCCTGCCTCCCTACACCTTCTCCTGCCTCCCAACACCTTCTCCTGCCTCCCTACACCTTCCTGCCTCCCTACACCTTCCTGCCTCCCTACACCTTCTCCTGCCTCCCTACACCTTCTCCTGCCTCCCAACACCTTCTCCTGCCTCCCTACCCCTTCTCCTGCCTCCCTACACCTTCCTGCCGCCTCCCTACACCTTCCTGCCTCCCAACACCTCCTGCCTCCCTACACCTTCCTGTCGCCTCCCTACACCTTCCTGTCGCCTCCCTACACCTTCCTGCCGCCTCCCTACACCTTCCTGCCTCCCAACACCTTCCTGCCTCCCAACACCTTCATCCTGCCTCCCTACACTTTCCTGTCGCCTCCCTACACCTTCCTGCCGCCTCTCTACACCTTCCTGCCGCCTCTCTACACCTTCCTGCCGCCTCCCTACACCTTCCTGCCGCCTCTCTACACCTTCCTGCCGCCTCCCTACACCTTCCTGCCGCCTCCCTACACCTTCCTGCCGCCTCCCTACACCTTCTCCTGCCTCCCTACACCTTCTCCTGCCTCCCAACACCTTCTCCTGCCTCCCTACACCTTCTCCTGCCTCCCTACACCTTCTCCTGCCTCCCTACACCTTCTCCTGCCTCCCTACACCTTCTCCTGCCTCCCAACACCTTCTCCTGCCTCCCTACACCTTCCTGCCTCCCTACACCTTCCTGCCTCCCTACACCTTCTCCTGCCTCCCTACACCTTCTCCTGCCTCCCAACACCTTCTCCTGCCTCCCTACCCCTTCTCCTGCCTCCCTACACCTTCCTGCCGCCTCCCTACACCTTCCTGCCGCCTCCCTACACCTTCTCCTGCCTCCCTACACCTTCTCCTGCCTCCCAACACCTTCTCCTGCCTCCCTACACCTTCCTGCCGCCTCCCTACACCTTCCTGCCTCCCTACACCTTCCTGCCTCCCTACACCTTCCTGCCTCTCTACACCTTCCTGCCTCCCTACACCTTCTCCTGCCTCCCTACACCTTTTCCTGCCTCCCTACACCTTCTCCTGCCTCCCAACACATTCTCCTGCCTCCCTACACCTTCTCCTGCCTCCCTACACCTTCCTGCCGCCTCCCTACACCTTCCTGCCGCCTCCCTACACCTTCTCCTGCCTCCGTACACCTTCCTGCCGCCTCCCTACACCTTCTCCTGCCTCCCTACACCTTCTCCTGCCTCCCTACACCTTCCTGCCTCCCTACACCTTCCTGCCTCCCTACACCTTCCTGCCTCTCTACACCTTCCTGCCTCCCTACACCTTCTCCTGCCTCCCTACACCTTTTCCTGCCTCCTACACCTTCTCCTGCCTCCCTACACCTTCCTGCCTCCCTACACCTTCCTGCCGCCTCCCTACACCGTCCTGCCGCCTCCCTACACCTTCCTGCCTCCCTACACCGTCCTGCCGCCTCCCTACACCTTCCTGCCTCTCTACACCTTCCTGCCTCCCTACACCTTCTCCTGCCTCCCTACACCTTCTCCTGCCTCCCTACACCTTCCTGCCTCCCTACACCTTCCTGCCGCCTCCCTACACCGTCCTGCCGCCTCCCTACACCTTCTCCTGCCTCCCTACACCTTCTCCTGCCTCCCAACACCTGCTGCCACCTCCCCATACCTCCACCCTTCACCCCCCACCCTCATTCATTACCCCTTACTTACCCACCCACCGCCTCCTTGCCCCACCCGTTGCTCTCTCCGGTCAACCACACCCGTATCGGTGCCACACCCATTCACCTACCCTCACCTGTCACTGACTTCACCTGTCCCCTCACTTGTTACTTACTTCACCTGTCCCCTCACCTGTCACTGACTTTACCTGTCCCGTCACGGGTCACTGACTTAAACTGTCCCTTCACTTGTCCCTTACTTCACCGGTCACTGACTTAACCTGTCACTGACCCCACCTATTCCCTCGCCGCCCCAACCATTATCCCCCCATCTAACCCCTCCTTCCTCCCTCTACCCCACCACACCCGCCCACCTACTTCATGGACAACTTTCAGTGTGTGTTTGTTTCCTGCGGGCCTCTCCCCTCCCTCCCTCCCTCCACACAAAACCACTCACCTCCGCAACAACCGCAAACACACACATCTCTAATCCCCCTCCTCCAGTTAACCCCCTCAACACCCCCGTCTTCCTCCAGTTAACCCACCCACCCCCTCCCCCCTAAGACTCAGACAAGGGGGCGGGGGGTTAAAGAACTGGGAAAAAAAATAGGGGATGTGGGCATATTTAATCAACGCCCACACGCCCACCGAGTTTCAAGACGATTGACCCAAAAAACCTAGAGAAGGGGCGTGGGTCTGTCATGCCCCAAGAGAGTTATGAAGAGGTGTCAGAATTCTTCGTCGCTTTCATTTAAGATTTCGTTTGTTGTCTTACCTGAGCGTCCAGCCTTGCTTTATGTAGCTGTTAGTTGGTGGTGGTTCACCTGGACGGGGGCCCCTGCTCCCATCACCGGCCGGCCAGTGGGCGTTATATTGGCTCTCTTTATTGGGTGTATTTGCATTTCTTTTCACGCAGCGCAAGGGTGTGGATAGATGGGTGGGTAGTGTGGATGAGGTGGTGTGTGGATGGATGGTGTGTGTGTGTGGGTTGAGTGGGATGGTAGGTGGGTGAGGTGATGGCTGGTGTGGTTGAGGTAGTGGGTGGTGTGGGTATGTGTCAGAAGGTCAGGTGTGTCTGGCCTGGTTACGGTAATGATGCTGTCAGGTTATTAAAGGGTAGTACGCTAAATTCGTCTCATAACGGGTTAAATAAGACGACACTTAAGTTCAAATTTATTCTCCTAAATAATTTTTAAGAGAACGTTTATAGATACGATAAAGTCTCGGTGTACAGTGATTCAGTCATCATATTTGTGTCATAGTTTGAAAAATAAACTCAGACAGGTTCTGCAATCTCCGCTTAACTTAAGAATCTCTGAGAATCACGGCCCAGTTACATACTTTCACATATCTCTAGTTAGGCTTCTTTCACACTGTGCGGTTCTTTGCCGCACCTAGATGCGGTCGCCGCACCGGAGAGACCACGGTTTCTGCCGCACATTCGTTCGGCTGCCGCGTACAGTGACACAACTTGCGACTCATGTCTACAGTTTGCAGCGTACAGGCGCGGTACCGGACAAGTCCAGTGGGACACCGCACATGCAATCCGGCGTCGGACCGGCGAATTCGCCGCAACCGCATAGTGTGAAGAGGTACATAAGAACATAAGAAAATAAGGAGTCTGCAATAGGCCGGTTGGCCTGTGCATGGCAGCTCCTGTCGAGAGTTACTACCACTCTCTATCATCCATGAATCTATCTAGCCTCCTTTTGAAACTTTCCAGAGTTCCCGCACTTACTACAAAGCTATAAAGCTTTGTATCAGTCGACTGCTATGTCCGGCACCGCACCGCATCTAGATGCGGCGAGAAACCGCATAGTGTGAAAGGGGCCTTAGGGGGGAAATTAACTTACGTATCTTAGAGAATCCCGTCGTATTCATTTCTATTTAAGATGAAGAAAAAATATCATCGTAAAAGTCTCTGAGAATCCCGACCCAGACACTGCTCCCTGGAGGTGTTTCCCACAGAGAACAAAATTCCAGGGTTCGATTCTCTTCTCTTACCGCGGCTATCAACTAGATGGTGGTTGGAGAAGGGACGGAGAAAGGGGTTGTGGATTGGTGGGGAAGGGAG
Source organism: Homarus gammarus (assembly GCA_958450375.1). NCBI lineage: Eukaryota > Metazoa > Arthropoda > Malacostraca > Decapoda > Nephropidae > Homarus > Homarus gammarus. The sequence goes on along the minus strand of CAUDMG010002181.1, from coordinate 736,056 downwards.
GGGTGGTGGGTAGGGGGAGGGAAGGGTGGAAGAATGGTAGGTGGGGTGGAGGAGGGTGAGGGAGGAAGGACGTGAAAGGAAGAATAACGAGTGAAGAAAGAAGGAACGAGGAGGAGGAGGGGAAGATAAGAAAGAAGAGGGAGGTAGAAGAAAAATAAGAAAGAGATAATGGAGCTGGGGAAAAAAAAGAGGGAGAGAGAAAAAAGAGAAGCAGGAAGGAGGTAGTTTCGATGGAGTCCTCCCCCACACTGTTCACGCCCACGATCTCCCTCGTTGGTGGGCGTACGTAGGGGCGGGGGGGGGAGGGGGAGAGTAACATGGGTGTGAGAAACAGATTGATAGATAGAGAGATGTTTAAACAGACAGATAAAGAAAAAAAGAGACAGGTTTAAACAAAGACATGTGTAAGTAAGCAAAGAAAAAGTCAGACAGGTTTAGACAGACATACAATTAGGTAAAGAGAAAGGCAAACAGGTTTATATACAAACAGGCAAGTAGACAGAGAATGACAGACAGACATAAGAGGACAAATAAAGAGAGAGAGAGAGAGAGAGAGAGAGAGAGAGAGAGAGAGAGAGAGAGACCCCTTCACCCAGACAGTTTCCCCAACTCGTTCATTTAATGGTCGACATTGGAGGTTCAAACGAAGCGTGAGAAAGACGCCATTATGTCCACGTGCCAATAGGGTGTTAATGGCGCCGCAAGTACCATTAGTAAACCCAGATTCTTAAAAAAAAAAAAAAAGTCTTAACGTTAATTTTATTCGGTTTCATCAACTGTGAGATTTAGTTTTAGTTTAAAAAAATTTATTGACAAAGCTTGGAGTACAGTTTGCAGAAGAGGTAGAGTCTCAGCGCAGCATCGAGGACATTTTTTAACAGCCGTATTTGTGTCGTAGTTAAATGATTGATATAAAAAAAAACTTAAATTACGAACTTAGGAACCTTTTGAGAATCCGGTTTGAATAGGCGCTTACAGTACGGTATGTACGGCTTGTGATAAATTGTTGGTCCGGGGCCGTTAATTCCGGTTTATGTAGTTTATGTTATCAGAGGGAGGGGGGGGGGGGTGGTGGGAGATAACTGTATACGGCTCGACCTGTAGTTCACCCATTAACCATGATGGCCTGTATCCGAACGTTCCCTTTAACCGATAGCTCTGTATATACTGTTTCTAGCATCCGGTTTGTCTTTTTATCCAGGAAGTTACCTATCCATGTTGTTCTGTAGTCCGGTAGTTCCTCTTAACCGGAGGTGTGTGTGTTCACTTGAGTATATTAGTGGTCGTATTAACCAGGTAATCATGTTAACAGAATATTCGACCGTTTAGCAATTTGCGTACTAATGTCATTGTTGCTCTGACCTTGTTGAGAGAGAGAGAGAGAAAGAGAGAGAGAGAGCGAGCGAGCCATTCCATTCATGATAAAACAGTAAATCTCTCTCTCTCTCTCTCTCTCTCTCTCTCTCTCTCCAGGAACTCTTAATTGCTACGTAACCGAATCATAGAACAATGCAGCCATCGATACACATGACCGTCAACATGTAACTCACAAATCTAACCGAATACTGAAGTCATGCAAACACACGATGGCTCCAGTAGCTCGTTAACCGAACATTGTAGCCAGTAGGCAGTAGGTAGTAGGCAGCTACCAAACAGGGAGGTACTACCGCCTGGGGAGATATTGGAAGCATAATGTGTTGTCTAATGGTAGACGCTGCTGCCATATGGCATCACGAAAATTGTGACCAAGTCCCAGGTTGCTGATCTGACTTTCTGCCTCATTTACACAATTGCCGGGTCTCAATTGTTCCTCTTGATATTGACAACACAACACAACATACATATATCGTTTCTCACTAATGATCTTTTTTTTTTAATTTCTTTATGGTTCCTTATTATTATTATTATCATTATTATTGTTGCAGAGTTTTCATTATTATTATTATCATTATTATTTTATTTTTATTTTTGTATTTTTTATAAATTTTACTTATCTGAATTATTATTATTATTATTATTATTATTATTATTATTATTATTATTATTATTATTATTTTACGTTTTCGCCCCCCGGGCCCTTATGTGGGTCGGTGACCTGTGTCCCGGTGGGCTAATACCCGTAAAAAAAAAAAAAAATCGAAGGCTCGGGGGGGGGGGGGGGGGGTGTTAAGGGGTTCAGATCCTGGTGACACACGACTTGTTTAACCAGGCCAGTTATTGTCTACCTGTGCGGGGGCTTTTTACCTTAATTATACCTGAGGCCCTGAAAGTGTGTAGGTTATCAGGTGTTGCAGATACACAGGTGTGTAGGTTATCAGGTGTTGGAGATAGATGTTTATTTTATCAAACGTTGTAGATAGACAGTTGTGGGAGATGGACAGGTGTGTATGAGATACACAGGTGTTTGGCTTATCAGGTGCTGGAGATAGACAGGTGTGTGATTTGAGGGTGGAGGTGTGTGACAGGTGGGTGGGGGTACAGGCTTGTTAATTGGGGTTAACTGGTTTGGCATGGGAAGCTGACAGGCGTGCTTTGTGTGTGTGTGTGTGTGTGTGTGATTAGAAGCTCAACAAGCACATACGCGATTGGAAGCTAGTAGGTATGTGATTTGAAGACAACAGGGGTGTAATTTTAAAAAAATGATGAGTGATTTATAACTGACAGGTGTGTGGGTTGAGATTAACAGGTGTGTAATTTAATACCAACTGACGGATGAGTTACAACAGAGGAATATGAATTAGGCTTTAAGATCAAGTGAGTGTAACACCAAATCTTTTTAATTAAACTAGTAATATAATTCTTTAGGTTTAATTAATTACGTTACCTGACCTTTTTAATTTTATTCCCGGCCCTCTTTTAATGGACTGAATTAATTGACTTTTTTAATTGAAATTTTATTATAGCCTTTAGAGGTCAAACGAACGTGGTACTTGACCTTATTATTTGAACTTATAACTCGTAAGGTCAAATAATCGTGTCCTTTGATCTCTTAAGTAGTAATGTGTGTGTGTGTGTGTGTGTGTGTGTGTGTGTGTTGTTTCTTATGTATTGATGGGCGGCGGTGATGATGACGAGGAAGCTACCAGTCCCCACCAAGTTTATAGCGGTGGAGAGGAAGCCACCCACCCACCCACACCGCCCCACAAATACACTCATCCCTCACCCCCCACCATCACACTTACCCACCCACACCACAACCACCACTACCCACACCTCCTCCACACCACAACCATCACCATTTCCACTCATACCACCTCCACACCACAACCACCACCACCCACACCTCCTCCACACCACAACCACCACACTTACCCAACCTTTCCCCCTCCATACCACAACCACCAACACCTCCTCCGCACCACCTACCCACCTACACCACCACCACCACCACACCACCCACCACCTACCCACCTACACCACCACCACACCACCACACCACCCACCACTATCATTAGAGTCAAGATTTGATGGACCGAGGGGCCCTCCCACACGGTAATCCAGCATGGGAGGAAGATGGGAGATAACGCCCCTGCAGTTATAGCGATTAACCTGCCGTGTCTTGTTAACTAGTATGCAAATGAGATCAAGGTGGGATAAGAGGGGGAGAGAAAGAAGGGGAGAAAAAATGTACTCTTCCTCCCCTTCCTTCTTTGTCTCCTCCTCCCCCTCCTCCTCCTATCTTCTTCTCCTTCTTCTCTATTAAGGCAAGGGGGTAGAGGAAACAGGTATATTACCCAATGAAGTATATCTCTGCTGAAGCTTATTTATTTTGAAATATATTCCTGTTGACGTGTAAGCCTTTTCTAATTATACTCCCACTGAAATATATTCCATTCTGTTATATGTTTTCTTTGAAATGTATTTTTACGAAATATAACCCAGGAAAAATATATTCCGTTTGGACTATCAACCCTTGGAATTATAGTTTTTTTAACATATATTTCCTTACCAGCTCATAAAGTATATTCCCTATATAATGAAATATATTCCCACTGATATATATCCCTATGAAATATATTCCTGTGGATTATAAACACGATGGATATATAATCTGGTAGTTAATCCTTATGAAATATATCGATAATGGAGCCAAGGTGAAGAGAATAGGCCATGTCGTCCGTTTAAGGTTCAAGTAATAGCAAGAATCTATTTACAGGTATAGACGCCATTTAGTTCACCTATTGAGGGATATAATTAACATATTGAGCCATTTACAGGTATAGAGACATTTATTGAACTTGTTAAGGGGTAGAGAGCCATTATTGCACCCATGTTTTTACCCTGTCGTTAATGTTCACCTTAGTGGCGTTAGGTGACCAGTATCTTAGTGGCGCCAGGTGACCGAGGTATTAGTCTGCACACCTGTATATATTAACCCTTAACCGATTTTGGGGTTGTCGATACACCTGTAATTAAGGGATATGGAAGGTGCTATAGTGATTATGGTGATCGATACACCTGTAAAACACCTGTATTGAGAGGTAATGGCTCGATACACCTGTAATTAAGGCATATTGAAAGTTTCTATAGCAATTATGATGGTCGACGCACCTGTAGTGAAGGAGTATTGGAGACCGCTACACTTGTATTTAATAGTTAATGGAGTTGCAGGTTGATTATGGGGGTATGCACCTGTTATTCGTGGTTAGTGAAGGCTTTATGGTGATTGTGGCGGTCTACACACACCTGTCTTCTACACTTGTAACTCGTAGGTAACTGAGCGGTATAATAACTAATTGGAGTCTTCACACCTGTAATACATAGGTAAATGGGAGCTATACTAATTAAGAAGTCTCCACACCTGTCATTAATTGGTAAATAAGTGTTATACTAATTAATAAGAATCTCCACACCTTTGATTAATAGGTAATGGGGCGCTGCACTAATTAAAAGGAGTGTCCATACCTGTCATTAATTGATAACTAGGCTTTATATTACTGAGCCTCACTTACCTGTTACCTAGTAGTGTGGTAGAGAAAGTTTATTGAGCTCTCCCCCACCCTCACCTCTCACCTGATTGTTGTCTGAGTTGGTAATATTTTTATTTGTATTGTATACGTGTTTCTCTCTCTCTCTCTCTCTCTCTCTCTCTCTCTCTCTCTCTCTCTCTCTCTCACTCTCTCTCTCTCTCTCTCTCTCTCTCACCTTTTCCTTTTTTTATTAATTTCTCTTTTCCTTCTTTTCTTCGTTTCCTTATTAGTATTCTCCCATTTTTTCTCCCTTTCCATCTCCCTTTCTCCTCCCCTCCTCTTCTTCCACCTCATTATTCTATCTATGCATTTGTCCTTCCTCCATCCCCCCCATTCTTGGTTCTTTTCCCAATTTCATTCTCTTCTTACTTATCCTATCCCTATTTCCCTATCCCTATTTCCCTATCCTATTCTTTATTTCTCCAACCTCACTTGCATTCCCCATTCTCTTCCATTCCATATAGTCTCCCATTTCTTACCGTACCAATTTCTCCATCCTTCTCCCATTTCTCATCCTCTCCCCCACTTTTCCTATTTATTCTCCCCTCATGCCCCAACCTACCCCATTTCTCATCGCCATTCCCCCATTCCCCATCCCCCCCCCCTTCACTCCTCACCTTCCTTCCCCATTACCCAAGAAGCCTACCCACCGTGGTCATTCGCTCACCAGTACCTACCTGGGACTACCTCATTACCTGCCTCCATTCATGGTCTCCCTCCCTCCCTCCCCCTTTCTTCCCACTCTTCTCTCCCACTCTTCTCTCCCTCCCTCTTCCCTCCCACTCTTCTCTCCCTCCACCATTCCATCCCTCCCTCGCCTCTCCCTCCCTCTCTCTATTTTTTATCTCCTCTCTCACTACACTCCTCCTTTACTCTCTACCAACCTGTTACCTCTTCCTCTATCTGTGTCTGTCTACCTATCTACCTATCTACCTATCTATCTATCTATTTATCTATCTATCTATCATATATATACCCAATAATATAAAGCGTTATGCGAGGGGTAGTTGGTCGGGCGGGGGTACAGAAAACACCTGTTCTGACTCCAGCCAACAAATTGCTAGTAATTAATCTTTATTATTTTTT